>WOXC01006619.1:955000-1135221 GCA_011680675.1 Gymnobelideus leadbeateri | reverse complement strand
AAAAGTCGAATTTGCCAGATGGAAAAGAATCTCAGAAGTTCACTGAGGAGATTCATTCCTTCAGAGTTAGACTGAGCAAATGGAAGCTAATGACTTTATGAGAAATCAAGATGCTGTTAAGCAGATCCAAACAAATGAAAGATTAGAAGGCAATGTGAAATATCTCATGGGAAAAACTACTGACCTGGAAAATAGATCCAGGAGAGACAATTTTTTTTTAAACAAATACTTTATTAACTTCTGTTTTACATCATTCATTTCCGCCAGATTTTGAGTTACAATCATTTTCCCCCCATTATTCCCCTACCCAACCTCCCAGAATAGCAGTCCCACAAGATATCTCTTCCTCCAATCTGCTCTCTCCCATACCTTCTCCCATACCCCCTTCGACTTTTCCATTAGAGGAAGGTGAATCTTTGTGTCCCAATGCCTGCACATCTTATCTGCCAATTATAGGCAAAAGAGTATTAATAATAGTGTTTATATATATTTGAAACATTTAATGTTAAGACCTTGAATTTCAGATCCATTTCCTTCCTCCTTGTCACCCATTCTTTCTTGGGAGATAAGTAATTCAGTATATGTTGTACATGTCTAGCTATGCAAAACATTATCATAGTAGATATATTGTACAAGGCTGCTTATAATTCCCTCCCACTCATCCCACTCCCCCACCTGGTACATTCCCTACATGATCCTGTCCCTCTTTTATAGTGGGTACTTCCAACCTTCCCTCACCCCAAGGATGCCCTCCCTTCCATCATCCCTCCTCTCATCCCCCTTCCCCTATCCTGCTGCAGGTTGAGATATCCCATTTAGTATGTATGTCATTTTCTCCCTGAACCAAATTCAATGTGAATGTGGTTTTGCTTTTTTAGCCTTCCTTATTCTCCCCCTCCTTTGCACCCACTTCCCCTGCATGAGATAGTTTACCCTACCATGTCTCTCCCCATCTCCTCTTGCCACTTTCCTCTCTCACCTCATAATTTCATCCCTTGAGTACTCTCCTTTCCCAACAAAATCAACCTATGCCCTCTATCCATATATAACTGTAACCATATACACACACATTCACATATGTATTCATATGACCACACCCCTTCTTCCATTATTTTCATAGTGAGAAAGATATCATCAGTCACAGATATTGCTTTTCCATATAGGAATGTAAATAGTTCAACTTTGATAAGTTCCTTTTGATTTCTTTTCCCTGATTACCTTCTCAGGCATCTCTTCCTTCTTGTGTCTGGATGTCAAATTTTCTATTCAACTCTGGTTTTTTCCTCAAGAATGCTTGAAAGTCCTCTATTCCACTGAATGACCATATTTTCCCCTGAAACAAAATACTCAGTTTTGCTGGGTAGGTGACCCTTGGGTTGATTCTCAGCTCTTTTGCCCTCTGGAATATATTCCATGCCCTTCGATCCCTCAGTGTAGAAGCTGCCAGGTCCTGGCTATTCTGATTGTGTTTCCACAATATTGAAATTGTTTCTTCCTGGCTGCTTGTAGTATTTTCTCCTTGATCTGGGGATTCTGGAACCTGGCTATAATATTCCTGGGAGTTTTCTTTGGGATCTTTTTCAGGAGGTGATTGGTGGATTCTTTCA
The DNA here is from genome assembly GCA_011680675.1 of Gymnobelideus leadbeateri. NCBI lineage: Eukaryota > Metazoa > Chordata > Mammalia > Diprotodontia > Petauridae > Gymnobelideus > Gymnobelideus leadbeateri. The sequence goes on along the minus strand of WOXC01006619.1, from coordinate 1,133,614 downwards.
ACCTCTATTTTGCCCTCTGTATCTAAAACATCAGGGCAGTTTTCCTTGAGAATTTCTTGAAGGTGATTTCTAGGTTCTTTCCTTGATCATGGCTTTCAGGTAGTCCAATAATTTTTAAATTGTCTCTCCTGGATCTATTTTCCAGGTCAGTGGTTTTTCCCATGAGATATTTCACATTGCCTTCTAATCTTTCATTTGTTTGGATCTGCTTAATAGCATCTTGATTTCTCATAAAGTCACTAGCTTCCATTTGCTCCAGTCTAACTCTGAAGGAATGAATCTCCTCAGTGAACTTTTGAGATTCTTTTTCCATCTGGCAAATTCGACTTTTTAAGGCATTCTTCTCCTCATTGCCCTTTTGGGCCTCCTTTGCCATTTGAGCTAGTCTATTTTTTAAGGTGTTGTTTTCCTCAGTCAGGCTGTTGACCCTCATTTCACACTTTTCCTGCATCCTCATTTCTCTTTCCAATTTTTCCTCCACTTCTCTTATTTGATTTTTAAAGTCCTTCTTAAGGTCCTCTATGGCCTGCAACCCGCTCATGTTTTCCCCTGGGGCTTTTGGAGCAGGACTTCTGACTTCACAGTCCTTTTCCCTCTCTATGCCCCCAAAATAGGAGTCTAGGGTTGCATTTTTTTGTTTCCTTTGCCTTGGCATGTTGCCACTTAATTGCTTGACTTTTGGGCTTGCTGCCACACTATGACTTTAAGGCCAGATAGAGGAATTTTCGTCCCGAACGTGTGGGGGGCAACTTCCGTTTCTGGCAAGCTGTAAACCCACCCACAACTTCCACCCTAGATCACAATCCAGATCCAGGGAGGTTAAAGCAAGAGCGATTACCCCCAAGACTGATCGCTGGATCTCCCCACGATTTGTAGGCTGGGAGCCGGAAATGCCTCTGAAAACTACAAAATGGCGTGTCTCCTCAGTGGCTTCTAGCCCCCAGGGGAGGGAGCTGACGCATTCCCAAATACAGGTCCCAAAGTCCATAGGACACTAACCTCTTACTTTGTCCTAGGCAAGTCTATGTTGATAATTCTGGAGTCTCCACAGGTTCCTGGTGTTCTGGGGTTCATCCAGCTGGCTGCTGGCCCTGCCGCCCTGGAGCTAAAACCTCGGCTCACGTGGACCTGGGCTGGGCTCGGCTCCTGCGCTCTGCGCGCTGCCTGCTCCCAGACCGCTGCGCTGACCCTTCCTGCAGGGTGCTGGGCTGTCCTCAGCGGGAGGTTAGCTTCTCTGTGTCGTTCTGTGGGTGCTGGGGCTCCAGAAGTTTTTCAGAGTCCTTTTTTACATAGTTTGTGGAGAATCTGGGGGCAGAGAGGCTTGGAGGAGCTGTTTCTACTCCGCCATCTTGCCAGGAGAGACAATTTAAAAATTATTGGACTACCTGAAAGCCATGACCAAAGAAAGAACCTAGAAATCACCCTTCAAGAAATTCTCAAGGAAAATTGCCCTGATGTTCTAGATCCAGAGGGCAAAATAGAGGTTGAAAGAATCCACAGATCACCTCCTGAAAAAGATCCCAAAAAGAAAACTCCCAGGAATATTATAGCCAGGTTCCAGAATCCCCAGATCAAGGAGAAAATACTACAAGCAGCCAGGAAGAAACAATTTCAATATTGTGGAAACACAATCAGAAGAGCCCAGGACCTGGCAGCTTCTACAGTGAGGGACAGAAGGGCATGGAATATGATATTCCAGAGGGCAAAAGAACTGGGAATGACCCCAAGGGTCACCTACCCAGCAAAACTGAGTGTTTTGTTTCAGGGGAAAATATGGTCATTCAGTGGAATATATGACTTTCAAACATTCTTGAGGAAAAAACCAGAATTGAATAGAAAATTTGACATCCAGACACAAGAAGGAAGAGATGCCTGAGAAGGTAATCAGGGAAAAGAAATCAAAAGGAACTTATCAAAGTTGAACTATTTACATTCCTATATGGAAAAGCGATAACTGTGACTGATGATATCTTTCTCACTATGAAAATAATGGAAAAAGGGTGTGTGGTCATATGAATACATATGTGAATGTGTGTGTATATGGTTACAGTTATATATGGATAGAGGGCATAGGTCGAATTTGTTGGGAAGGGATAATACTCAAGGGATGATATTGTGAGGTGAGAGAGGAAAGTGGCAAGAGGAGATGGGGAGAGACAGGGTAGGGTAAACTATCCCAAGTAGAAGAAGCAAGGGGAAGTGGTTGCAACAGAGGGGGAGAATAAGGAAGGCTAAAAAGGCAAAACCACATTCACATTGAATTTGGTTCAGGGAGAGAGTGACATACATACTAAATGATATCTCAACCTGCAGCAGAATAGGGGGAAGGGGGATGAGAGGAGGGATGATGGATGGGGGGGCATCCTTGGGGGGAGGGGAGGTTGGAAGTACCCACTATAGAAGAGGGACAGGATCATGTAGGGAATGGGAGTGGGGGGTGGGAGGGAATTATAAGCAGCCTTGTACAATATATCTACTATGATAATGTTTTGCATAGCCAAACATGTACAACATATACTGAATTACTATCTCCCCAGAGGGAATGGGTGACAAGGGAGGAAGGAAATGGGTCTGAAATTCGAGGTCTTAACATTAAATGTTTCAATATATATAAATACTATTATTAATACTCTTTTGCTTGTAATTGGGAGATAAGATGTGCAGGCATTGGGACACAAAGATTCGCCTTCCTCTAATGGAAAAGTCTAAGGGGGTATGGGAGAAGGTATGGGAGAGAGCAGATTGGAGGAAGTGATATCTTGTGGGACTGCTATTCTGGGAGGATGGGTAGGGGAATAATGGGGGGAAAATGATTTTAACTCAAAATATGGTGGAAATGAATGATGTTAAACAGAAGTTAATAAAGTATTTGTTTAAAAAAAAATGGTTCCTTAGCACTATGGTTCCTGCAGTTGATAAGATATAGTAAGGCTTGCTGTTCCTTCTTTGGTACAGGTACTCAAACATAATATTTATTTGAATAATAAGGATGGGACTCTTAAAAATGGGCAATTATATGAAGTACAACTATAAAAAAACCCTTCTATTAAAATTAATACACAATCTTCAAACTGGAATCCCTTGGTGTTTGTACTTAATATGGTTGCATGGAGATATATCGAAGCTTTATGTTGATCTATGTGGAATCATTACATAAGTAAGGTTTCCATTGTGAAGGTAAAGTTCATAGAAGGCCCTCACCAGATTTGCTAACCCCTGGGGCCTAAATATATTGTTAAATCATTGAAAAGTCACTTGTCCCCATCTATATTCAGAGACTATTTAAAGATTTAAATATTATAAATGAAATACCTTAATTAGGCCAGCAATGCTTATGCTGCAGAGTTTCAACAAATGACACACTCAGCTATGGAATTTCATTGATAGCATATTGCATGATTGTATAAAGAACAATGAAATCAGCCAATAGTGCCTCCCTTTTAGGGAGGCACTTGATAGCCTTCTATCAAGGGAAGGCTTAATAGCCTTCTTCATTATCTTTCACCAAATTTAGGGGGAAAATCTTAATAACAATGTCACTCACAATACCCTGTTAGAAAATTCTTTAATTCAGTTGAACAGATATTCATTAAGCATCTGATATGTGAATATCCAAGAATGCAAAGATAAAAAAGAAAGAGCCATATCTTAAAGAGCACATATTTTACCGGGTGGGGAGAAGATATACTAGCCAGATAGATAGATATAAATATATACACTTATACATACATATAATATTAGGTGATGCAGTGTGAGGGGGATATAACATGCGTGCACGCACACACACACACACACACACACACACACACACACACACACACCCCACTATCTGTGGGAATGAGGGAGACTTCAAGAAAAAGTCACAACTGAACTGAAAAGGATGTGCTAAAATTTTGAATAACCTATGTGAAAATACAAAGATAAAGTGTTAAATTTGGGGAACTACTAATCTGACTGTATTATAGAAGGATCTTAGTATTAATTAAGGCTGGTAAGGAAGTTAGGATCGACACTTTAAAAGGCTTCAAATTCCTTAAGCATATTTTGGAAACTGTGAGGAAGTTAGACTAGAGGTGGGGGTGAGACAAGTAGAAGTCTTCTCTTTTGTTTCCCTTCTACTGTAACTTGGGGGCCAGTAGTGGAGAAGTGATGATGGACTAACTAGGGTATTAACCACATGAGAAAAGAGGACAGATGCAAGAGAGTTCATGGAGATATTATTGATATTTGGCAACTGACTAGATATGAGGAATGAGAGTCAAGAAGAACTGATGACTTGCCAAGAGATTGGCAAAAAAGAAAAATACATTCTCAAAAGAATAAACTAATTATCATGACAGGAAAAATAATTTTTGCTCAGACTGTGAAGTTATACTGATCCTTGATTTTGCATCTTCAAGTATGAGGAGTGAAAATTCAAGAATAGTCACCTTGAGATATATTTCCAAAATCCATCAAAGGGACACCCAAGAATACTTTTAAGACCAATCAGTGGGATGCCCAAGAATTTTCCTAGCAGTTCATATTACCTAACATCAAATTCACAAGTCAGCAAAACCTTGAATTTGTATCCTATACAGATAGAAACCCAAGGACAGTATTTAAAAATGTAGTATCATAAAGGGGTAGCCAGATTTCAGTGATCCCTCAGGATAAACCAGCATTTACAAGAGTACTCACAAATGTATGTGTATAATACCAAAGTTCATCCTAATTATGGGGGTTATCAATGACTCAGTAATACACTCAAGAATTATTTTCTTAAAATTACCTAGAGGTTTGGTAGCCAAAACTTAATTCCTATATTGAAATTTATCTTAAGCATATGGTCTACTGTTTTGTATAATTTACCAAAGACATCTATTTATTCCTGGAGAAATAACCAAGAGAACTTGGTCAAAGTGACATATTGATATCACCCATACCCGCTCAGAAGATCTTTCTAGTTATGGTAGACTGTTTCTAAGACTGTTCTAGGGAGCTTTAACCTACAATAATATTATAGTTCTATGGTCAAAGTTGTTTATTTGTTTGTTTTTGCAACACAGATGATCAAATACTTATTTCTGACAATAGATTTGAATTTATGTCCTTAGGTTGAATACTTTGAACAGCAAGCTTAAGTAACGTTTCACATAAATAACAAACTGATGTCTACTTTGAACCTCTTTATTTCTCTTATCACTTATTATCACTTAAGACCAGTTCCCTCCTTGTGCCATGACATTGCTGTCTACTCCTTCATCCAAACTCCCTAACTCACTAATCATGGTTGTAGTATTAGAATATTCTGCATTCCCCATGACCACTTTCATGCTTACTCTACTACCATCATTCATAAGTATGTGGTAGTACCATGGTGGTACAGAATACAAAAATTTATCATACACTCCATATCACAATGGCTGTCTGCCAACCCCCAAAACATTATCTTTCTTCCCTTAATGAGTTCTGTAGCTGAATGTAGTTCTCATTAAATTGTCAAATTGAAGCCTTGTATTACTTTCTCCATTTAGTTTCCCTCATACACTGCTAAACAGAACTGGATGGAATCATGAATCTAAGCCGCATAGGCCAACTCTTATTTCATGTTACATAATCTCAACTGAGTCTTAATTGTAGCAAGGTAACCTTTTTTACACTTCTCTAATCAATGCACTGATTTATCACAGTACTCGTCCCATCCTCATCCCATAAGTCCTCTACCCTCTTAGTTAAGAATCTTTACTCTTCATTGAAAAAAAACTGAGGCTATTTCTATCATCTCATATAACTCTGTTGTCTCCCCCACCTATCTTGCCTGTCACCTCTATCTCATAGAAAAGGTGGACTTTTTTCCAAGACTTCAACATCTAACCTTGATCTCAAACTCTTGTCTTTTCCAGCAAATAACCTTTATTCTTTTCATTACCTTCAAACTAATCTTGAATCTCTCATCTTATTGGTTCCTACCCTGCTGCCTAACTATGTCATTCCCATCCTTCTAAAACATCCATTTAATCTAGCCATTGCTGCTGGCAAATGTTCTTTATGTTTCAACTAAACTCATTGATAAAGCTGTATTCTCTAAGTAAATCCAATCAACTCTTTCTAGCATCTAAATCCTCTGCAATCTGGCTATTAACTTTATAATTAAACTGAAACTACTCTAAATTACCAATGACCTCTTAATTGATAAAATCTAATAATCTTTTCTCACTGTTTTCATTCTTGACCTATCTTTAGTATCTGACATTATTACATACTTTCTCCTCTATAGGATTTTACAGCACTGCTTTATCCTGGTTCTCCTCCTACCTGTCTAACCACTCCAGTCTCCCTTGCTGGATTTTCATCCAGATAACACCAATCAATCATTAGTATCCCCTATGCATCTATCCTGGAACCTTTTCTTTATCCCTTGATATTATCTCACTGGGTAATATCATCTCCCAGGGGTTCAGTTGTCATCTCCCAGTACTATATGTCCAATTCAAACCTCTCTCTCAAACTGTAGTCTTGCATTAGCAATTATCTTTTGAACAGTTTTAACTAGACATTCTACAGGGATCTCAAATTCAGCATGTCTAAAACAGAACTCATTATCTTCTCTTTTTCCAGAACTCTTCCTTCTTTCCAACTTTCCAATTTAAGATTATCATTCTCCCAACCATGTAAACTTACAACATCAGCTTGCTCCTCAACTTCTCATTTGCATTCTCCACACATATCCAATTTATTGTAAAATTCTTATCACATCTGCCTTTAAAACATCTCTTCTATAAAGTCTGTTCTCCCCTTATACAGGAGTTACCCTGCTGACCTTATTATGGATTTTTGCAATAGCATTTTCCCCATCTCAAATTTCTTCCCACTCCAACCTTCTTCATTTAGCTGCCAAAATGATTTTCCTAAAGCACATCTGATGATATTTATCTACTGCCTACATACACACTCAAATTCTAGTGGGACCTTCCTTTGAGCAGAGACAAATGCTCAGTTTGTCATGTAAACCCTTCATAACCTGACAATTTTATGCCTTTCCAGTCTTCTTATATTTACGCTCCTCTACGTATTCTATGAACCAGCTACTGGTTGTTCCTCAAATAAGATAAGATGTGTCACCTCTTGACTCTGTACCTTTTTACTGCTTGTCTGCCATAATTGGAATACTTTCTATCCTTGACTCTGCCTCCCCTTGGATTGCCTGGCCTTTTTTAAGATTAACCTCAAATTTATCTTTTGCAAGAAGGCTTTTTTGAACTTCTAACTCATCTGTTTGCTAGTACCTTTGCTCTGGGATTGCCTTCCATTTCAAGTGTATATAACTTGGATAGACATAGTTATTTTGTTTCCTCCATTAAGATGTGAGCGCCTAAATACCAGGGACCATATTTTTGACTTTCTTTTTATACCCAATGCTTAGCACAATACCTGGCTCCTAATATGCACATACATTTTTTTGACAGATACATTGGGTGAGTATTCAACATTGTGACCCCACAACCCTCAAAGCATTAATCCAGCTGAATGTTTGTTCTGGAACACAATGCATATCCTGAAGTAGATTTGCTGACAAAACATGACAGCTCCCATTCTTCAATATATCACTCCTAGTTTGATCATTGAAATTAGTCCTATAGAATTAATAACAAAGTAATGCTTCACCTACCTCTACCTAGACATATCTGAAGACTTATGAGAAAAACTAGAATGTGTGCCGTGTGATAATGATGACCATGATGATGTTAATCATTTATATAGTACTTCATGGTTTGAAAGAATTGTATATATGTTATATCACAATTATCACATGATGTACACGTGTTATTATCCTCATTTTATAGATGAGATGACTGAAACAGAAAGGTTAAGTGTCCCAGGGTTACAAAACTAGTAGATGTCAAACAAGATTCAAACTTAGGAACTCCTAAGTCAAATACTCTATTCACTGTGATACTACACATATCCTTGACTTATTTTAATGGGAAAAAAAAACAACAACAGTTTTTTTTTTTCCCTATGTACTAAGGGGTTGAACTGGAGTAAGTTTTTAAATTTACAGTTTATATCATGTAGTCTATATCATGAGGCTGACCATACAGATGTGCCTGTATGATGTTGCCATGTTGATCAACTATAAAATGGCTCCTTCCATGATGACCTTGTAGAAAGAAGGCCTATAGGAAGCAGCCATTTCTAGCTATTTATGCTATTTAAAAAATATACCTCTTGAGGACTTACCAGAATTATGAAAGTAAAGAGATCACATATATTTGCTAGGGGATTCTGATGAAACATAAAAGTTTTAATCATTTGGTATCTTTTATATATTTCATATTTCTTTAATTTTATACTGTAGTACATTCTCAATAGCAGAATCAGAAGAGGGACAATATGTTATTATGAAAAGAATACTTGATATAGCATCCAAGACTGTGTTGGGTGGGGAGACAATTTAACAACCAACTCAATACGCTTACTTTAGGCATTACAGTTAATTTCTTTTGGCCTTAGTTTCCTCATCTGTAAAGCAAATGATTGATTCATATATTTAGAGTTGAAAGTACCAATAGCTATAACTATTAAACATCATAAATGTTGGCAAATCATCAAAACCTCTTGCTATACAAATGAGGAAACTGAGGTCTAGAGAGGGTGTCTTGCCCAAGGTTATACCAATAATAGATGCCAAATCCATGATAGGAATTTCAGTTTGACTTTTTCCTTACTGATCCTATTACTCTTGTATTTGAGACTCTAAGGTCATTTCAAGTGTCTTAATCTATGACTAAATTCTATGATTCATTACTTCAGTAATGAGTATAATTTTGTTCCTGTTACTTATACTATGTTCCAGAGTTCCTGAAGGATTCACTTGGGAGATGTTCCAATCAAGGACATTCTAACTGGAAAAAATTGGGCCTGCTGTTTGGTTAAAATGTGTAATCAGCCTTAGCAACTTGAAAGTAACTACAAAATTAATAAGAAACTAACCCCAAAGATATCTACCTAGAATATATAACTTTTTAAAAATAGGACTACTTCTATAGAGGGAAAACCACACAAAATATTTCATTCTCATGAATCACTTATAAAAGAAACAACATTTATATGATGTTTTAAGGTTTACAAAATGATGTACATGTGTTCTCATTTCATACTCAAAATAACTGACGTAAGCACTATTATTATGCCAGTTTTACGATAAGAAATAAAATAGACAAAAGTTAAAGGACTTCTGCAGGGCCAGACAATTAATTAGTATTTGAGGCAGGAGTAAAACTCGAGTCTTCTTGATTCTAAGTTCAGAATTCTATACATTGCATAATAATGTGAAAATGTAGATTATAGAAAAATCATATTCAAGGTATATTATTAATATGCTATAGAAATTTTGGCCAAATAAAATAAGATTATAATGATTAATCAGTTTATTGGGGGAGAAATGGTTTTTTATATCCTTATTTCAAAAGAAGAAATCTCTTGATCATCTAGTTTAAAATCATGGTTACTGTAACAGTGGAGCCATTAGTTTTGCCAGTGATGATGTGTTAAAACTACATATTTTGTAGATGTGATTTCTTTGACCCCCAAAGTCAGTTCAATGAGATTATCCTTTGCCATTTGAAAGGGTCTGAAGAAAAAACATACCCATGCTATCTTCAAAAGTTTATATATCATGACTCCAGTCAAATTCAATGTGTTGGAGCCAAAGTTTGCAGAGTGTCATGACAATTATACTCTGTGTTATGTTAATATACATGAGTTCTCTGAAGTTGGAGTAAAACAAATGTTGAATTTGAGCTATATCCACAGTATAAGAATATGAGAAGTAAAAGGTTACAGATTGTCACATTGTCATGGAAGATAATAGCATTGTAAGGGACTTTGCTGGCCATCTAGTACAACCAATTCCCTCTTTTCACAAATGAAAATGGATATATGCACAGGAGATAGAGGCAAGGTGATACAATGAGAAGAAGCAATTTTGCCTAGCTCACCCAGCACCCCTTCTACTCATTGACCTAGAAAATGTGCCAGATCAAATTTTGACTGGAATTCCACAAGAAAAATGTTTTAATAAGTAATTTTTCCAGTTAGGCTATCTTAAGCAAAGAAGAGGTCTGTGGACATGGCTGGCCAAGAGCCTGTGTGAAGGAAGCAATGGGAAGTATTCTAGCTTCCAGCAATGAAAAGAGGGTTGAGACAGAGGACCAAGAAGGAAATACCAGATCAGATAGAAATACCAGGGTATTCCTGAACTAATCCTGGGTACAGAAATAAGTACTAGGTAGCATCTATCTCTTATTACCTATCTCTGGGTCACAGAAGCATAGTGGAGAAGAGAGCTTGTGGGCAATCATGGGCCCTAGTAATGGGCCCTAATTCAGTGAAGAACAAGGAAAGACATTTGTGTTGCTTTGAGTCCTGAAGTGCTGTGACTCAATTCTAGCTTTTAGCCAAACATGTAAGCCTGCATTGGAATAGCAAGGACAGGAGTTACAGTCCAAAGTAAAGCCAATACTTCAATCACTCCTAACCTGCAGATCTTCCCAGTGGGCTAACAGTAACTGAGTATAATAGCAGTCTATGGAAATACAACCATTCACAAGTCAATAGACCTAGATCTTGACCAGAAACTTGTAGAACTTAGACCAGAAGGGTTATGAATAGATTTTTCCCCAGGTTACATCATTATGGGAACACTAAAAACTTATAGGTTCCCAAATTGAACTCCTATAGTACAAGGGTATAAAAAGGATAGCTCCAGACAGACAGATATCCCACCTTCCACTCTAGAAGCATCCCATAGCAAACATGAAGTCAAAGGTCAAGAAACTGGAACAATGAGTCATAAAAGTAAAATAAAGAACCCAGACAGTCAATGAAGATTCCTTAGTCATCTACTATATGCCACACACTGTGCTAAATTCTGGGGGCATTGTGCTAAGTATTGTCCATAAAGAGCTACTATGGTAATAGAGTAGCTCAAGGAATATGTACAGAAGAAGAAAGTGACTTGAAACATTTGTGAGCTAAGATGCAAAGAAAAGTGCAGATTGGACACAAGGCCAGGAGGAATTCCTAGAAGTTAAGAGTTTCTTTTTTTAAGTGCAAAATTATTCTCAGAACCAAATGAGAATTACAGAAGAGAGGAACAAAAAGAGAATTAATCACTTAGTAAATTGCTTTAAAAAATTTAAATAAGAAAAAATAACTGCTTGAAGGTTAGATTTGGCCATATGGAGACTGATTCCATGAGACATCAAGAATGATGAAACAGGGGGCGGAGCCAAGATGGTGGAAAGGAAGCAGAGCTCCTGGTCACTAAGTCTCAAAGGGTGAATCTGAGCAGATTCCAGAGGGACGGACCACACTGGAAGACAGAGTGTGGCAGAGACCAGCCCAGGAGGGCGCCCAGTGTGTCTGCACAGGTCAAGCACAGAGCATGTGGGGTGTCCACAGCTCAGACTTAAGAGCAGACAAGCAGACTAGACCAGCGAAAGAAAAAGCCCCAGCCTGCAGACTTACCAAAGACGAATCGCTGTCATCTAGCAGGCGGGAAGGATCATTGGAGCCAGGTAGGAGAGTCGGGCCCCCAGTGGAAAGAGTGGCTTCTCTGGCTGCATTCAGCCCCCAGCCTGGAAGTTTAGAAACTACCTGCCTGTATAATACAGGGGCTCGAATGGCAAGGTAAATTCTAGCTGCTCAGATCCTCCCATCCTTCCTTCATGAAGCAGAAAACACAAAGATAAGTCTCCCACCCAGACTGAAATCCCAAGTTAATGGAAATAGCCTCAGGCTTGAGAGTCTCCAAGAAGGGGTGTAACTGAGACAGCCAGGTGTCTGAAGAGAAGAGAGGGAGGGGTCTCAACAAGCCCTACCTCAACTCACCAACAAAAGCCTACTTATAGCACAAGGATATAGAGGCAGAATTCTGAAGTGGTCAGATTCACCCCCACCTACACATCTACATTCCTCTTGATTTCCCTGACTTAGCCATAAACTAGGCACCCAGAGGTATTCAAAGTCAAGGATCAGGACCTAAACTCATAGCCTGAGAAACTAAGAAACAGGAAGTCACAATGGGAAGGAAGGAAGCTGAGAAGGAGAAGGGGAAGGCAAGAAAGTCTATTCGAACCTACTATGTAGGGGAAGAACAACAAAATACACAGGACAATATAGACTCTCTACCCACTCCTGAGACCACAGAAGGAAAGATGATCTGGTCTCAAGCACAAATAGCATTCCTGGAGGAGCTTAAGAAAAATTTTAAAGACCAAATCAGGGAGGCAGTGACCAACTTGGAAAAAGAAAATACCTCACTAAAAAAAGAACTTCAAAAACTGATAATTCACTAAAATTAGATAAAATCAAACTGAAACTCAGAACTCTATGACGTAGCAAGAGTCAATTAAAAAATGATTGAAAAATTGGAAGAAAATATAAAATATCTCACTGGAAAAATAACTGACCTAGAGAACAGATCCAGGAGAGACAACTTAAGAATTATTGGTCTACCAGAAAACCATGATGAAAAAAGCAGTCTAGACAACATCCTCCACGAGATTGTCAAAGAAAACTGTCCTGAGGTCCTGGAATCAGAAGATAAAATAGCTAATCGACAGAATTCACCTGACTCCTCCTGAAAGAGATCCCAAACTGAAAACTCTAAGAAATATAGTAGCCAAATTCCAGAATTACAAGATTAAAGAAAAAATTCTACAAACAGCCAAAAAGAAACAATTCAAATATCGAGGAACTACAGTTAGGATCACACAGGACCTAGCAGCTTCTACATTAAAAGAGAGGAGGGACTGGAATTTGATATTTCACAGGGCAAGAGAGCTAGGACTATAACCAAGGATCAACTACCTGGCAAAACTGAGCATAATCTTCCAGGCAAGGAGATGGTCATTTAATGAAATAAGGGACTTCCAGATGTTCCTGATGAAAAAAGCCAGAGCTCAATGGAAAATTTAATCTCCAATTACAAGATTCCAGAAGGACATAAAAAGGTAAACAAGAGAAACACAGACTCACATATGCATAAGTGCACACACCCACACCCACAAAAACATGCTCATTACTTGGGATGCAACAAGAGCAAAATGTTCACATCCCTATATGTGGAGCTGAGAACTGTCAATATTCGAAATCTTTATCATTATCATGACCTTCAAAAGGGTTATACTTAGATAGAGGGATTGGCATGAATGCACTAACATGAAGTCTAAAAAAAATACTATTAAGGGGATAAAAGGGATTCTAATGGGGGGAAAGGAAAGGATGAGCTAGGAAAGGTAAAATATGCCATCTGAAAAGGCATCAAAACACATTATGGAAGAGGGGAAAGAAAGAGGGAGAAGAACATCATTTAAACACTATTCTCACTGGCTCTGGTTCAAAGAGGGATCAAATTAATCAGTGAAGTTTAAGATTCTAATGTGAATAGACACATAAATTCATTAAATAGAGGAAAAGGAGGGAGGGAGAGGAGCACTGTTTGAAATTTACTCTCATTGGTTTGGAATCAAACAGGGAGTAATTTACTCTGATAAGTATAAAAATTTATTGTGTCCTATAGATAGTGGGAGGGTAAGGGGGGGTGAAAAGGAGGAGACTAAAGGGGGGATTATAAGGGAGGGAAATAGTAGTAAGGGGAGAGGGTAGGTTAAGAAGGGGGGTCACTGGGTGGGAACACTGAGGGAGGGGGCAGTCAAAAGGGAAAACTTCGAGGGGAAGGGAGAAGGAAGAAACAAAAACAAACAGGGGAGGGAATAGGATGGACGGGAAGAGACAGATAGTCATCATTACTGTGAATGTCAATGGGATGAACTCTCCCATAAAACAGAGGCAGATAGCAGAATGGATTAAAAACCATAATCCTACAATATGTTGTCTACAAGAAACACATTTGAAAAAAAGGGATACCCACAGGGTAAAGGTAAAAGGTTGGAGTAAAATGTATTATGCCTCAGATAAAGTAAAAAGAGCAGGGGTAGCAATACTTATCTAAGATAAAGCAAAAGCAAAAATAGATCTAATTGAAAGAGATAAGGAAGGAAACTATATCCTACTAAAAGGCACCATCGAGAATGAAGCAATATCACTACTTAATATATATGCAACAAGTGGTACAGCATCCAAATTCCTAGAGGAAAAGTTAAAGGAATTAGAGGAAGAAATAGATAGCAAAACTATACTAGTGGGGGACCTTAATCTTCCCCTCTCTGAACTCGATAAATCTAACCTCAAAATAAACAAGAAGGAAGTTAAGGAGGTGAATAGAATATTAGAGAAACTACATATGATGGATCTCTGGAGAAAACTGAATGGGGATATAAAGGAATTTACTTTCTTCTCAGCAGTGCATAGTACATACTCAAAAATAGACCATGTACTAGGGCATAAAAACCTCACAATCCAGTGCAAAAAGGCAGAAATATTGAATGCATCATTCTCAGATCATGATGCAATAAAATTATATGCAATAAAGGGCCAGGGAAAGATAGACTAAAATTAATTGGAAATTAAATAATTTAATCCTAAAGAATGGATGGGTCAAAGAAGAAATTATAGAAACAATAAATAATTTCATTCAAGAGAATGATAATAATGAGACAACATACCAAAATTTGTGGGATGCACTAAAGGCAGTTCTCAGGGGAAGTTTTATATCCCTGAGTGCATACTTAATTAAAGCAGATAGAAGGGAGGTCAATGAATTGGACATGCAATTGAAAAAGCAAGAAAAAGAACAAATTGAAAATCCCCAATTTAGTACTAAATTAGAAATATTGAAAACCAAAGGAGAGATTAGTAAAACTGCAATTAAGAAAGCTATTGAATAAATAAATAAAACTAAGAGCTGGTTTTATGAAAAAAATCAACAAAATTGATAGACCCTTAGTCAATATGATAAAAAAAGAAAGAAGAAAACCAAATTATGAGTATCAAAAATAAAAAGGGTGAATCTACCTCCAATGAAGAGGAAATCAAAAAAAAATGAGGAATTATTTTTCACAGTTGTATGCACATAAATATGAAAATCTTAGTGAAATGGATGAATATTTACAAAATCACAAGTTGCCCAGATTAACTGAAGAGGAAGTGAATTACCCCATATCAGAAAACTAAATCAAACGAGCCATTAATGAACCCCCTAGGAAAAAATCTCCTGGGCCAGATGGGTTCACTAGTGAATTCTATCAAACATTTAAAGAACAATTGGTTCCAACACTCTACAAACTATTTGGGACAATTAGTGAAGAAGGAGTCCTACCAAACTCTTTCTATGACACAAATATGGTACTGATTCCTAAATCAGGAACAGATAAAACAGAGAAAGAAAATTATAGACCAATTTCCCTCAAGAATTTAGATGCAAAAATTCTAAATAAAATATTAGCCAAAAGACTCCAACAACTTATCATGAAAATAATACACTCTGCTCAGGTAGGATTCATTCCAGGAATGCAAGGATGGTTCAATATTAGGAAAACCATCAGTATAATTGAGTATATCAACAGTAAAACTAGCAGAAACCACATGATCATCTCAGTAGATGCAGAAAAGTCTTTTGACAAAGTACAACATCCATTCCTATTAAAAACACTAGAAAGTACAGGAATAAATGGAGCCTTCCTTAAAATAGTTGATAGCATCTATTTAAAACCATCAGCAAGTATTATATGCAATGGGGATATACTAGAAGCCTTTCCAATAAGATCAGGAATGAAACAAGGGTGTCCACTATCACCCCTCTTATTCACTCTGGTACTAGAAATGTTAGCAGTAGCAATTAGAGAAGAAAAAGAAATCAAAGGAATCAAATTAGGAAAAGAAGTGACCAAGCTATCACTCTTTGCGGATGATGATATGATGATATGATGATATATGATATACTTAGATGATGATATGATGATATGATGATATACTTAGAGAATCCTACAGAATCAAGTAAAAAACTACTTGAGACAATAAATAAATTTGGCAAAGTTGCAGGATATAAAATAAAGCCACATAAATCCTAAGCATTCCTGTACATCTCTAATGAAACTCAACAGCAAGAGATAGAAAGATAAATCCCATTTAAAGTCACTATAGACATTGTAAAATATTTGGGAATCATGATTAGGTGTAAAGGATGATACTGTAAGCAATTTGGGAAAGCAAGGAATAGTTTACCTGACAGATTTATGGAGAGGGGAAGATTTTAAAATCAAACAAGAATTAGAGAGCATTATAAAATGCAAAATGGATTATTCTGATTACATTAAATTGAAAATCTTCTGTACAAACAAAGCCAATATAACCAAGATCTAGAGGGAGGTGGGAAATTGGGAAAGAATTTTTACAACTTGTGTCTCTGATAAAGGACTCATTTCTAAAATTTATAGAGAGCAGAGCCAAATCTATATGAATACAAGTCTTTCCACAATTGATAAATGGTCAAAGGATATGGCCAGGCAGTTTTCAAAGAAAGAAATTAAAGATATCTATAAGCATATGAAGCAATGCTCTAAATCACTATAAATTAGAGAAATGCAAATCAAAACAACTCTGAGATACCACATCTCTCCAGTCAGATTGGCTAATATGACAAAACAGGAAAATTACAAATGCTGGAGAGGATGTGGATAAATTGGAACACTAATACATTGCTGGTTATGAACTTATCCAACCATTCTGGAGAGCAATATGGAATTATGCCCAAAGGATTATAAATAATTTCATACTCTTTGACCCAACAACACCTGTTCTAGGGTTATATCCCAAAGAGATCATAGAAGTGGGAGGAAGACCCATATGTACAAAAATATTTTAGCAGCCCTTTTCATGGTTGGAAAGAATTGGAAACTAAAGGGGTGCCCATCAATTGGGGAATGGCTAAACAAGTTGTGGTATATGATTGGAATGGAATATTATTGTGCTATAATAAATGAGGAGGTGACGGATTTCATAATTACCTGGAGAGACTCATACAAACTGATGCTGAGTGAGAAGAGTAGAATCAGAAGAAATCTGTATACAATCACAGACATACCATATCTGTGATGACCAACTATGACAGACTGGACTCTTTTTAGCAATGCAGTGATATAAGTCAATCCTGAAAGACTCAAGAAAGTGAGAAATGTGCCATCCAGAGATATAACTAGATAGAACTGTGCCTGAATCGTGATGGAAGCAAACTAAATGATCTTTTTCATTTCAAACAAACAAACAAACAAACAAAAACAAACAAAAAAAAAACCCCAAACCAAAAACAAAACAAACAAACAAAAAAGAATGATGAAACATTCAAAAAACTAAAAAAGGGTAGGTGGAGCCAAGATGGCAGAGTAGAAAGAGCTCGTCCAAGGGGCTCTCCCCACAGATTGCCTCCAAACCATGTAAAAGGGGACTCTGAACAACTTCTGGAGCCCCAGCACCCACAGAACAACACAGAGAAGCTAACCTCCTGCTGAGGACATCCCAGCAGGCCTGCAGGAAGGGCTAGCACAGCACTCTGGTAGCCGACAGCCCAGTGTGACTGAGCTGTGGTTTTAGCCCCAGGGTAGCTGGGCCAGCAGCCAACTGGAGGGACCCCAGAACACCAGCAGCAGTGGCGATTCCAGAATTATCAACACAGATATGCCTAGAACAAAGTGAGAGATTAATGCCCTAAGGACTTTGGGACCAGTATTTGGGGAACACATTGGCTTCCTCCCCTAGGGGCTAGAAGCCAGTGAGGAGACATGCCATTTTGCAGTTTCAGTGGCAGCTCCAACTCCTGGCCTGCGAACTGTAGGGAGATCTAGCGATCACTCTTGGGAGGGGTGGTAATCGCTTTTGCTTTAACCTCCCTGGATCAGGATTGTGGTCTGGGGTTGAGGCCATGGGCTGGGTATCCAGCTTGCCAGAACTGTATGTTGTGAAGGCCCCAACATTGGGACAGAAGCTCCCCTGTCTGGTGGCAGTGTCCTACTGTGGCAACAAGCCCAAAAGTCAAGTAATTAAGTTGCAACATGCCGAGGCAAAGGAAACAAAATAAACAGAAAAATGCAACATTAGACTCCTATTTTGGGGGCAAAGAAGATCGAAGCATAGAAGAGGAGGAGGATTGTGAGGTCAGAAATCCTGCTCCAAAAGCCCCAAAGGAAAATACGAGTGGGTTACAGGCCAAAGAGGACCTTAAGAAGGACTTTAAAAATCAAATAAGAGAAGTGGAGGAAAAATTGGGAAGAGAAATGAGAAGGATGCAGGAAAAAGTATGAAATGAGGGTCAACAGCCTGACTGAGGAAAATAACACTTTAAAAAATAGACTGGCAAAGGAGGCCCAAAAGGGCAATGAGGAGAAGAATGCCTTAAAAAGCCTAATTTGCCAGATGGAAAAAGAATCTCAAAAGCTCACTGAGGAGATTCATTCCTTCAAAGTTAGACTGGAGCAAATGGAAGCTAATGACTTTATGAGGAATGAAGATGCTGTTATATAGATCCAAACAAATGAAAGAATAGAAGGCAATGTGAAATATATCATGGGAAAAACCACTGACCTGGAAAATAGATCAAGGAGAGATAATTTAAAATTATTGGACTACCTGAAAAGCATGATCAAAGAAAGAACCTAGAGATCACCCTTCAAGAAATTCTCAAAAAAATTTGCCCTAGATGTTTTAGACCCAGAGGGCAATATAGGGGTTGAAAGAATCCAGAGATCACCTCCTGAAAAAGATCCCAAAAAGAAACCTCCCAGGAATATTATAGCCAGGTTCCAGAATTACCAGATCAAGGAGAAAATACTACAAGCAGCCAGGAAGAAACAATTTCAATATTGTGGAAACACAATCAGAATAGCACAGGACCTGGCAGCTTCTACACTGAGGGACCAAAGGGCATGGAATATGATATTCCAGAGGGCAAAAGAGCTGGAATTGAAGCCAAGGGTCACCTCCCCAGCAAAACTGAGTATTTTGTTTCAGGGGAAAATATGGTCATTCAGTGGAATAGAGGACTTTCAAGCATTCTTGAGGAAAAAACTAGAGGTGAATAGAAAATTTGACATCCAGACACAAGAAGCAAGAGATGTTTTAGAAGGTAATCAGGGAAAAGAAATCAAAAGGAACTTAAAGTTGACCTATTTATATTCCTACATGGAAAAACAATAACTATGACTGATGAAACCCCTCTTGGTATGAAAATAATGGATGAAGGCTATATGGACATATGAATACATATGTGAATGTGTGTATATAGGTTTACATTTATACATGGATAGAGGGCATAGGTTGAATTTGTTTGGAAGGGATGATACTTAAGGGTAAAATTATGAGGTGAGAGAGGAAAGTGGCAAGAGGAGATGTGGAGAGAGAGGGTAGGGTAAACTACCTCATGTAGATGAATCAAGGGAAAGTGGCTATAGGGGAGGGGAACAACAGGAAGGCAAAAAGGCAAAACCATATTCTCATTAATTTTGGCTCAGGGAGAGAATGACATACATACTAAATGGGATATCCCAACCTGCAGCTGAGTAGGGGGAACGGGGATGAGTGGGGGTATGATGGAGGTGAGGGCATTCTCGGGGGAGGGGAGGTTGGAAGTACCCATTTTCGAAGAGAGACAGGATCAAAGTAGGGAATGGACCAGGTGCGGGGGATAGGATGGGTGGGAGGGAATTATAAGCAGCCTTTTACATATCTATTATGGTAATGTTTTGCATAGCTAGACATTTACAACACATACTGAATTACTTATCTTTTCAGAGGGGAATGGGTGACAAGGGAGCAAGGGAATGGATCTGAAATTCAAGGTCTTAAAATTACATGTTTCAAATATATATAAATACTATTATTAATACTATTTTGCATGAAATTAGGAGATAAGATGTGCAGGCATTGGGGTACAGAGATTCACCTTGCTCTAATGGAAAAGAGAAAGGGGGCATGGGAGAAGATATGGAAGAGAGCAGATTGGATGAGGGGATATCTTGTGGGACTGCTATTCTGGGACGTTGGGTCGGGGAAAAATGGGGAAAGAATTCTAACTCAAAATCTGGCAGAAATGAATTATGTAAACCAGAAGTTAATAAAGCATTTATTGAAAAGAAAAAAAGACTAAAAACAGAAAGAAAATCTGTACTCATAGGAAAATAATTGACCTAAAAAATGGAGATAATATTTTGAGGGGGGAAGGCAAGATAATTGGGGTTGACTTGCCAAAGGTCACACAGTTAAGTATCAAGTGTCTGAGGCTGGATTTGAACTTGGGTCCTCCTGACTTCAGGACCAGTACTTTATTCACTGCACCACCTAGCTGCCCCCACCCTATTTTTGGAGGAAATGGAGACAATATTAAAATTCTTCAACTAACAGGTGAGATCAGGAAAAGCTTCATCAATAAGGTAAAATTTAATTTGGAAATGCAGTGCAGTCACAGGAAACAATGAAGGCTAAGGGATGGCTGGGAATCTATAAGCAACTGCATGTGTTTGAGGAATATAGAATAGAAAGGTATGGTTTGATTGGAGCACAGAGTATATGGCTGGGAGGAGTACAAAATAAAGCTGGAAAGGTAATATAGTGAAGTGGCTTAAATGTTAAGCAGAAAAATCTGAACACTCCTTGGTAGAGAATAGAGAGCCAGTGAAAATTTTTGTGTAAGGGTGTGATATAGTCAAATGCATACTTAAAGATGGTAAGTTTGGAAGTAGAAGGTATGAATTAGGGGTGGAGAGAGTTGAAGCAGGGAGTTATGTTAGGAAGCTATTACAGTAATAATAACTACTGTATACAGTATTTTAAAGTTTGCAAAGTTTTTTTTTTTTTTACAATCTCATTTTCTTATCTCTTTCAGTGACAATTCTGTAAGAAAAGTACTGTCATGATTTACATTTTATACATAAGGAAACTGAGGTTGAGTGATTTTTCCCAGGTTAATAGTTACTAAGTCATAATTCCCAATAACTTGGCATAGTAAGACATAGTAATTGATGATTCAATCCCACAAAAGCTCAGCCTGTAAGGGTCTACGCTTTAAGTAAACATAGAATGGAAGATTTTGATGAGAGGGAGGTTATGGGAATAGAATGGGAATGATTTAGTAACTAAACTGAGAGGGAAGGGAGGAAAAAGAGACAAAGATAATACCAAAATTTCTAAGAGAAAGACTATGTAATGACAGTGTCACTGAATGGAAGGAAAAACAAGTTTAGGGTGAAAGATAAGTTCAATCTTAGAGCAATTTCATAAGACTCTTCATTAGAAGAAACACTGAGGCCTGTATGAGGAGGAAGAGTTGCCAAATATTTCAGAGATATTTGCGAGGATGAAGATTGAGAAAGTCTACTGGGTTTGGTGTCAAATGGGTTACGTGATGACCACTGGGAGGACAATTTCAGATATAGTGGAAATTGGAAGCAGTTTTCAAAGGGATAAGGGAGGGCAGGGTGAAGAACTAAAAGGATGGGTTATAAACAACTTTTTAACTGGTGAAGGGGAGAGAGAAATATGGCGTCATAGATGGAATAGGAAGGTCAAGGGAAGGATTTTATTTTCCTTTTAAAAGATTGATCTGATTATGTTTGTAGGGGATAAGGAGCCAGTGTAGTAAGATTAAAAATGCATGAGACAGAGGTGGTGATTGCTTCAGCATGGTCCTGAAGGAAATGGGACCAAGAGCACTGTTGGAGGGATTATCCTTAGTGAGAAGTAGCCATTTTTCTTCCTTTCTAACCTGAGGGAAAAAGGACAATTGTGATGAAACTGAGAAGTTCAGATTCAATCTGAGTAAAACAGACTTCATCTGCTTATAAATTCAGCATTTCTGGGTATGTTACAGTGCTGGGGTAGAGAGGAAAAGATTGCGTGATGAAGTGGATTAAGATGATCCCAATATAGTAACATAGAAGGACTCTGAGGAGCAGCTAAGGTCCAAATCAAGTCAGATACCAGGAATTTGCAGGATTTTATGATCCATAGATTTTTAAAAATTAAAATATTACTGAATTGTGGTTCTACTATATACAACCCAGTCATCAATTCAGGTAGATGAGTGGGTAAGAAGAAAGACAAGATTTACTAGAGTAGCAATAGAGATGTTGAAAACACCAGTTAACATCTAGTTTAAGGTCCAGGTGTTTAATATCATGGCATAATTAATTAGATCCTAGTATTTTCAAAGATGCAGAATATTTAGCACTAGAAACAGATACTTCCTTGGAACAAGTAAGGCAGATTGAAATGCTGTTGCCAAAGAAGAAAAGAGAGAGGACAGGAATGTGAAGGAAATTATTCTTGGCCAATTTTCCTGCCATTTAGACTTGAGAGAATAAAATCATCCCATTTAACTCCATCGATGACCAAACACAGCAGACTGAAAGAAGCAGCTCCAAAGGCAGATTCTGTTGCAGAAAAATAAAATGGCATTAAGCATTTAAGGTTTCAATGGTCATTTTTTTTACTTCATAAATATTAAAGGAGAGTCAAAGCTTCTAACTACCCAACTGCTATAAATGATGGTGATCAATCACAGGAAAGCAGATGAGGTTGCCTGTGAGGAGGTTAGAAAGGGATCAATATGGTTCCCTAGCAACAGATCTGAATGCCTAGAGTTCCTGCAGCCACCAGGGACCATTCAATCCCTGACCTGACCCACTAAATCAAGATAGTCTTTTCTTCTACATTTCCATAGTGCGAACTCAGAGAATACATTTCCAAAGACCAAATATTTCATATTTATCAAATAAATTCATGATAAAAAAATGAATGCCTGATGCCAAAAAGGCTAATTAAAAATTTGTGGCAAATATTTGCTCTGCCCTAAAAGTATCTTACAATGAAATTGGGGGATGTAAAGACATTCTATGGCTATTGTTCAGCAATGTGTTTTCTTTCTTTTTTTGTGAGCCTGTGAGTAGATCAGGGAAGGGAAAATGCTTTTGTATTAGACCCATTTTCAATTTAAAAGCATTAATTTTTTCTCCTTCTTACTTCTCTCACTGTAGGGGAAGACAGAAGAAAAACAAAACTTTTGTAACACCTATATATAATGAAACAATCAAATCTTCATATTACATGCCCATTTTCCATAGAAAGGTCAGAGACACTGAAGTATGCATACTTTTGTTTAATTTTTCTTTTTAAATGAGAGAGAGATATTTTCCTTGGACAGATAATGACTGAGAAAATGTGCACCTATTCTGACCTTACAAATGTTTTAGCAATTGTCTTTTTGTCATTTCTTTTCACATTAAACTTTTTTTTCATGATATTCAATTGAAGGAGAGCAAAAATTCAAGTTCAAGGCTTTCAGGGTGAATTACATGGTTGCATTTATGTATATATGATTCCAGCTCATGCTTAGGCCTCCAACTAAACCCCCAGTTGGGGACAACAGCAAATTTTTCTAGCTCCACCTACCCTTTGAAACTTCAAGTCATAGGACCATAGATAATCTTAGAGATCATCTAATTCAACCTCCTCTTTTTACAGATGGGTTAGTTGAGGCCTACACAGATTAAGCGATGTTCAGTAAGTGGTGGAGTCAGGATTTTACCCTATATCATCAGACTATAAATCCAGATGCCCTCTCTGACGAATAATGCAATAAGGTCAATTTCCTTCAATCTTTCTTCCAAGATGAGTAACCAAGACATAGAAGAGGTAAATTCTTTTCAATATGATATTCTTTAGTGGAAAGTTCTGTCTTACAAAAAGATCCAAAGTTCAAAGACACAATTAAAAGAGACACTTGCCCCCCAAATATCTCCTTTACCACTATATCTAAAATTTCTACTATTAAAGAGTCATATTTTTGGTTTAAAGCTTCAATACTCTAAGTTTCCACTTATCGTGCAAACTACTTCTGGTAAAGGTAGAAGAAAAACCATGCCATCAACATACAATAGTGCCTTCAGCAGGATTAGATGTTTGAGATTATAGCAAATGTCATCTAGCAAGTTTCTCGTGATTAGGGAGGTAAGTCCCACTGTACTGTGTTTTGGTTAGCGTACATCTGGAGTATTATGTTCAATTTTGGGGACATTATAGGAAACAAACAGAGGAGAGAACTTGGTGGTGAATGGCCTCAAGTTCATGGCACATGGAGATGAACAGATTAGAGACTTTCACCTGAAGAAAATGTCATGAAGTAATTTAGGAAATGATAGTTATCATAATATATTTAATAGTTCACCATACAAAAGGATTAGACCTGTTTTGCTTGATCCCAGAAATCAGAATTATGAGTTATTTTATTGAAAAGGAAGGAGGATTTAGCCTAGACATGAACAAAAATAGAACACAAATACCAAAACCTTTCAAGCTATGCAAAAATGAAATTGACTGCCTTAGAAGTAGGATGGCAGTTTTGGGGGAGTATGTCCTATATGTTTCCTTTAAACATAATAATTTTAGAGTACGCCTCTTTCAGCGTAAATGGACAGTCACCTCTAACCTCTATGTTTTTACCTCATTTACCCAAAGGATCTTTTGGTGGGTGTCCTAACTCAAGATCTTTTAGCAAGGCTAGTCAAAAATACATCTACATTGTTTCAGACCCCAGGGCTAACCGTAGACTAACAAACTAGGAATTCTCTGTCCCCTCCCCTGGAACACAACACCACCTTCTAGGCCAGTGACTAGTAAGTAATTATACCATGACAAGGTATTGGCAATGGTCTCATACTTTGAGAACTGCTGGCATAGTGAATAGAAATGAGGTAAAATGACCATAGAGGTAAAAATGTAGAAAGAGGTCTTGTTCTGTAGTCCATGGCTTTGGGTTAAAGCCTACTTCTGATATTAGTTTCTAGTATGACTTTGGGCAAGCTCATTTTGCTCCCTGGACCTCAAATTCCTCATTTAACAAATGAAAGTTTGGGTCTAGACCAAGGGTGGAGAACCTGTGACTTTAAGGCCACATGGGGCCATCTGTGTCCTCAAGTGCAGCTGGCCCTTTGACTGAATTCAAACTTCACAGAACAAATCCCCTTAATAAAAGGCTTTGTTCTATAAACCTTGGACTCAGTCAAAAGGTGATGCCCAAGGACCTAGAAGGCCACATGTGGCCTCGAGGCCAGATTCTTCACCCCGATGGTTTCAAAAGTCTTTCAAGAGCTACTATCTTTTTGCTCAAATCTGACTTCCAACACATACTGATATGAAACTATGAGCAAGGACCAAAATCCCTTAGTGTTCCAGGCAACTCTGTAAGGCTATACGGCATAGATGAGTTGCTGATTTACATTGGTGAATAGGCTTTCCATGCTTGGAATTTTCCATCTTGATAAAAATCACCTATCTTAGTCTTCCCTCCCCACCCCCACCAAGAAAGGAAAAGTGATTAGAGATTGGTCATACAGTCTGGGAACAGAGTAGATTTGAGACCTTTAGCAACTCCTTAGCTCCATTTCCATAATTCCATTTTCCCTTGTCAAAAAAACGAAACTGGAGTGTGTGCTGATCTTTTTCTTAGATTGTAAGTACCATGGGGTAGAAACTGTGTCTACTGACAAATTTTTTTCTAATAAAATTAAAGTCAAATGTATAAGAATAAATAACATTTTTGTTGATCACATAGATTGACAAAATCTCTATACTGTCATCTTGGGTGCTTTGAGAAATAAAGAAAAAGTTTAAGACATAGTTCCTTGCTTCAAGGAACTTGCAGTAAATACAGGACAAATTAGTTATAGAAGAAATAGGAACCAAACTAAGAAGTAGTTGTTGCTAAATATGCAAAAGTAATTTGAACAGGAGAGAGCAATGTAGCCACAAGAGTGAGAGAAGATGGGATTTTATCTGGGTGATGAAAGACAGTCTGGGCTTTAGATCATCAGATATGGAGTTTAAACACTTCATGATTTGGGAAATTGAGTCCTATGCAACACTCCAGCTGCCATCTCCGAGTTTTTTCCACCCGCTGTCCCTTAAGCCTGCAATGTTCCCCCTCCTCACCTCCACACCTTATTTTTCTTGGTCTTTATTCAAATGTCAGCTCAAATGCTACCTTTGGCAGGACACCTATGCCACTCCCCCAGCAGCTAGTGCTGTCCTCTCTAAGATTACCTTCTATCTACTCTGTCTACATCTAATATATACACAGTTATTTAAAGCTTTTCTCTCCTATTAGAATGTGGGCTTCTTGAAGGCAAGGATTGTTTTTGTCTTTCTATCCCCAGAATTTGGCACTTTGTTAGGTTCATAGTAGGTGCTTAGTAAATGTTTATTTCACCTGCCACAACTAGTTTGTAGGAGAGCCTACACCACAGGTTATTGCTTTTTCCACTATACCACACTGCCCCAGTGGAAGTGGAGGCAATCTAGGGTGTGAGGAAGGGAGAAAAAGCATGAACAAAATCAAATAAGGCTAAGTAAATATGGTCTGTGATAGCAGTCTGCCTGATTAGAGTACAGAGTCTATATTATAGATGGTGAGAGGTAAGGTTACATGAGTAGGACCCGACACTGCAGCACCGTTACCTAAGTTTTCTGTTTTGTTGGTCTGGTTTTTTATAGGAAAAGCTGAGAGAATAAAAAAGCACTCAGAAGGTATTTTCTAGGCTGCAACTAATCTTGACCTTTGACAAAGAATCGTCATCATTTTCCAACTCCTCCAGTATTCATTATGCCCAAGACCTCAGCTCTCAGAAGAACACAGCACCAAAGACATTTTTAAAATGGGCACTTGGCACAAAGGAATATGGAAACATAGAGGGAAAGTTACACAGGCATATCAGTTCTTCTAAGTCACACTTCTCCCATCAAAAAGACTCACTTAGTTTTTTTCAGTTTCCCTCCTTCCAAGACAAACTGTGCTGGAACTGCGGTAGAGGAAGCCAGTCAAGTGTAATCACCAAGTGAGAGGAGCTCACTTTCCCTCCCTTCTTTTATCTGTTGCCTACAGGCAGCCTTCTAAGGAGAGTGTCTGGTGTCCTAATTAAGGCTATAGACAGCAGCTGTTGCCTCCTGGCCCTCATGGTTCAACTATCTTGCTTTCTTAATTGTAACAAACTAAAGGTGGTGATCTCTTGCACATTTAGGATCACTAAAAAGGCTCATAAAAATGCTAAGTGCTATAACTATTCTGAAGTAACATGCTGTGCCCAAATGGTTATTATTAAAAGACTGTTTGCTTATTCATACTGTAGGGAAAAATAAGAATATTGTCTTCTAGAAATGAGAAGACAACTCCCATCACTCCTTTGCTGAGGCAGTAGAAATCATATTTTTAAAGATTTTAATCCATTAAGCAATTTGGTTGATTTTTTTCTTTTCTGATTCTTCTGAATACATCTTTTCTACATGTCTGCATTATCAACCACAATAAGAGAACTAGGTGGTTCAGTGTTTACCATTCTGAACTTGGAAAAAGGAAGATGTGAATTCAAAACGATCCTCAGACACTTACTAGCTATGTGACCCTGGACAAGTCACCTAACTTCTGTCTGCCTTAGTTTCATTATCTGTAAAAGTGGGAATGACAATAATAACAATACCTACCACCCAGGGCTGTTGTGAGGATAAAATGAGATGATATTTATAATGTGCTATATACATTTTATGTCTTATTATTATTTCTTTTAAAAAATTCCTTGTTGGGGTGACTAGGTGGCACAGTGAATAGAGCACCAGCCGTGTAGTTGGGAGGACCTGAGTTCAAATCCCACCTCAGTTACTTAGCACTTTCTAACCATGTGACCTTGGGCAAGTCACTTAACCCCAATGCCCTGCCTTGCCCTCTCCAAAAAACCAAAAAAAAAAACCAAAAAACAAAAAAAAAAAAACCATCATTGTTGTATGAGAGGACCCTCTGAGAGGGGGAAGAAGTATACAAGGGAAATTTAGGTGATATAAAAACAAACTATATCACTAAAATTCATTTAAAAAATAACACTCTCTCCTTAAATTCATAACATGCCACTTAAGTTACATTTTATTTTTTCAATCAGCATAAAATTTTCTTCTTTCCCTATTGCCCCAACTCCACACTGCTTGAGAATGAAAGGGAAAATTACATTTCAAATATGTATAGTCAAGCAAAACAAATTTATTCATTGACCATGTAAAAAACATATGTCTCATTTTACACTTTGATTACTTCACCTCTTTATTAGGAGGTGGATAGCATGTATCATTAGTCTTCTGGAATTGTGATTAGTAGTTATATTGATTAGAGTTCCTAAGTATTTCAAAGTTGTTTGTCTTCAGCATGTTATTGTCATTGTAGAAATTGTTTTGGTTCTGTTCACTTCACTCTTCCTAAAATAGTTCATACAAATCTTCCCAGGTTTTTCTGTAACCATCCCATTTGTCATGTCTTATAGCACAACGGTAGTCCATCATATTTACATACCATAACACATTCATTCATTCCCCAATTTATGGGCATTTCCTCTTTGTCACTTGAAAAATATCTATAAATTTTTTTTTGTACAAATATAGAATTTGTTTTGCTTTGGACTAATTCTTCCCTTAATATGCCCTCCCTCTTATTTTCCCCATTCCCTTCTTTCCTTTTCCTGTATTTTTTTTCTGTTGAGTGAAATATATTTGTGTGTATTCTTCTATGCTCTGACCAGTTCAGGTGAGAGTGATGATAAGGTTTCAGGTGATTCCCACCCCCTCCTTTAATGACCCTTGACGAAGATAGGGTTCCACGGAAACACAGGTATTCTCTCTCCATATCAGAATATAAGCACCTTATCTGTATTTCTAATTTTACTAGGCAAGTTATTCTTGGCTGTAAGTCTATATCATTTGTCTTCTGAAATATTGTATTCCAAACTCTTTATTCCTTTGTAACTGTGGTTGCTTAGTCATGTGGGATGCTGACTGTGGCTTCTCAGTACTTGAGTTTGTTCTTTCCATCTGCTCACAGTATTTTTTTGACCTTGAGACTGGATTTTGACTATGATGTTCCTGGGGGATTTTTATTTTGGAGCTTTTTTCAGGATATGACAGATGGATTTTTCCAATTTTCACTGTCTTTTTATTTTAACAAATTTGACTGGTTTTCTTTAAAGATTTCTTGAAATATGGCTTCTAGACTCTTTTTCTTTGATCAGGGCATTCAGCTAGTCCAATGATTCTTAGTTTTTTTCCACTCTTTTTTAGTTAAGTTGATTTTGCTCTGAAATTCCTTATATTTTCTTCAACTATTTCATTCTTTTGATGTTATTTTAATATTTCTTGACTTCCATTGGCTTCTATTTGGTTCATTATAACTTTTTAGGGCTTTTGTTTTTAGGCAATGTTTTGCATTTTCTTGTGCCAAGCTGTTTGTTAATTCCCTTTACAATTAATTCTTCTGTGGCTGTAATTTCTGTTCTATTTTTCTCCTAGCATTCTCATTTCATTTATAAAAATTATCTAACCTCTTAAAAATTCTGGCTTCATCTCTTTCAGGAATTCCTGTTGAATTTATGCCCAAGATATATTTTTCTTTGAAGTTTTGCTGGAAAATGCTTTGGAGTTGTTTTCCTCTGGGTGTGGTAAGCATCCCTGTCAAAATAATATATTTTTATACTGGGATTCTTTATTGTTTGTTTATTTGTTTCTTCATCTTTTCAGCCTACTTTCTAACTTTGGACTTCATATTAGGTCTGTGCTCTGTACACTTCCTGAGGGAAGTTTTGGACTACTCCTTTTACTGTTTTCTTGAGCTTTGGGGTGTTGGGTTATTCCAGGATCTCAGGGACAGCTCAAGCTGAGGACTTTCAATCTTTCAGGGCTCCCAAAGTGGCCTAATCCAGAGCAAAGTCTCTTTGATGCTCCCTTAGTCTGAGCTCTGCAAATTCATCACCTGGTTTGTTTATGGTCTGAGCCACAGTCTGAGGCACTCAGACAGATGGGAAGCTCTGTTGACTCAGAGTGACAACTGCAGGCTCTCCTTTGGTCTGGGATGCCTGTCCAGGATACTTCTCTCCAGGCTTCAGATTGGGCTAGAAATTAGAATTGAGACTCAAGTTTGCTCCTGTGGCCTAAGTCACAGAATTGTTGCTTGAAACTGTATTTATTCCTAGGACCTGTGTCTACCCCTTACTCTGAAATGCCACGCCTGAACAAGGTCCTCTCCTTAATTCACTCTGAATCTGTGACCAGAACTGGGTGGTAAATGACAAAACTGCCAAATGGTACCCACTCCCATCATAATGTCCTCATATATGTCTAGGAACTCTGCTTGTTCTGGTGGAAACCTTCTCCCTGTGCTAGAATTCTCTGCATGGTGTCTTCCTGGACATTTTAAGTGTCCACAGATCTCTGTGTCTATCTACTTATGCTGAACTGGGCTGAAAAAGTGACTCATGGGTTTTTCTTAGATTTTCCCATCAGGATTCTGTTAGGTTCAGTCTCAAAATTTGAGGGTTTTTTTATTGCATATAATTTTTATTGCATCATGATCTGAGAATGATGTGCTTAATATTTCTGCCTTTCAGCACTGGATTGTGAGGTTTTTATGACCTAGGACATGGTCTATTTTTGAGTATGTACCATGCACTGATGAAAAGAAAGTAAATTCCTTTTTTTTTTTGCTTTTGGAGGGCAGTTGAGTAACTTGTCCAAGGTCACGGCTAGGTTTTTGTTTGTGTGTGTTAAGTGTCTGAGGCCGGATCTGAACTCAGGTCCTTCTGAATCCAGGGCTGGCTCTCTGCTCACTGTGCCACCTAGCCACCCCGTAAATTCCTTTTTATCCCCATTCAGTTTTCTCCAGAGATCCATCATATCTAGTCTCTCTAAGATTCTATTCACCTCCTTAACTTCTTTCTTGTTTATTTTGAGGTTAGATTTATCGAGTTCAGAGAGGGGAAGATTAAGGTCCCCCACTAGTATAGTTTTGCTATCTATTTCTTCCTCTAATTCCTTTAACTTCTCCTCTAGGAATTTGGATGCTATACCACTTGGTGCATATGTATTAAGTAGTGATATTGCTTCATTCTCGATGGTGCCTTTTAGTAGGATATAGTTTCCTTCCTTATCTCTTTTAATTAGATCTATTTTTGCTTTTGCTTTATCTGAGATAAGTATTGCTACCCCTGCTTTTTTTACTTTAGCTGAAGCATAATACATTTTACTCCAACCTTTTACCTTTACCCTGTGGGTATCACTTTGCTTCAAATGTGTTTCTTATAGATAGCATATTGTGGGATTGTGGTTTTTAATCCATTCTGCTATCTGCCTCTGTTTTATGGGAGAGTTCATCCCATTCACATTCAAAGTAATAATGACTATCTGTCTGTTCCCCTCCATCCTGTTCCCTCCCCTGTTTATGTTTTTGTTTCTTCCTTCTCCCTTCCCCTCCTTGAAGTTTTCCCTTTTGACCACCCCCTCCCTCAGTGTTCCCACCCAGTGACCCCCCTTCTTAACCTACCCTCTCCCCTTACTACTGTTTCCCTCCCTTCTAATCCCCCCCTTCAGTCTCCTCTTTTTCACCCCCCCCTTACACTTCTGCTTTCTATAGGACGCAATAAGTTTTTATACTTATCAGAGTGAATTACTCCCCGTTTGATTCCAAACCAATGAGAGTGAATTTCAAACATTGCTCCTCTCCCTCCCTCCTTTTCCTCTAGTTAATGAATTTATTTGTCTATTCACATTAAAATCTTAAACTTCACTGATTTAAGTTGATCCCTCTTTGAACCAGAACCAGTGAGAATAGTGTTTAAATGATGTTCCTCTCCCTCTTTCTTTCCCCTCTTCTATATCGTGTTTTAATGCCTCTTCAGATGGCATATTTTACCTTTTCCTATCTAATCCTTTCCATTTTCCCATTACAGTCTCTTTGATCCCCTTAATAGGTTTTTTATTTTTTTAGATATCAGGTTAGTGCATTCATACCCACACCCTCTATCTAAGTATAACCCTTTTGAAGGTCATGATAATCATAAAGATTTTGAATATTGACAGTTATCATCTCCACATATAGGGATGTGGACATTTTGCTCTTGTTGCATCCCAAGTAATGAGCATGTGTTTGTGGGTGTGGGTGTTTGCACTTATGCATGTGTGAGTCTGTGTTTCTCTTGTTTACCTTTTTATGTCTTTCTTGAGTCTTGTAATTGGAGATCAAATTTTCCATTGAGCTCTGGCTTTTTCATCAGGAACATCTGGAAGTCCCTTATTTCATTAAATGACCATCTCCTTGCCTGGAAGATTATGCTCAGTTTTGCCAGGTAGTTAATCCTTGGTTGTAGTCCTAGCTCTCTTGCCCTACGAAATATCAAATTCCAGTCCCTCCCCTCTTTTAAGGTAGAAGCTGCTAGGTCCTGTGTGATCCTAACTGTAGTTCCTTGATATTTGAATTGTTTTTTTTTGGCTGCTTGTAGAATTTTTTCTTTAATCTTGTAATTCTGGAATTTGGCTACTATATTTCTTGGAGTTTTCAGTTTGGTATCTCTCTCAGGAGGAGTCAGGTGAATTGTGTCGATAGCTATTTTATCTTCTGATTCCAGGACCTCGGGACAGTTTTCTTTGACAATATCTTAGAGGATGTTGTCTAGACTGCTTTTTTCATCATGGCTTTCTGGTAGACCAATAATTCTTAGGTTGTCTCTCCTGGATCTGTTCTCTAGGTCAGTTATTTTTCCAGTGAGATATTTTACATTTTCTTGCAATTTTGCGATCATCTTGTTTTGTTTGATTGACTCTTGCTGCATCATAGAGTTCTGAGCTTCAGTTTGATTGTTTCTAATTTTTATCGAATTATGGTCTTCAGTTATCTTTTGAAGTTCCTTTTTTAGGGAGGTATTTTCTCCAATTATTTCACTGAGAAATTTTTCCAAGTTGGTCACTTCCTCCCTGATTTGGTCTTTAAAATTTTTCTTAAGCTCCTCCAGGAATGCTTTTGGGCTTGAGACCAGATCATGTTTCCTTCTGTGGTCTCATGTGTGGGTAGAGAGTCTATATTGTCCTGTGTATTTTGTTGTTCTTGCCCTGCATAGTATGCTCAAATAGACTTTCTTGCCTTCCCCTTCTCCTTTTCAGCTTCTTTTTTTCCCATTGTGACTTCCTGTTTCTTAATTTCTCAGGCTATGAGTTTAGGGCCTGATCCTTGACTTTGAATACCTCTGGGTGGCTAGTTTATGGCTAAGTCAGGGAAGTCAATGAGGGATGTAGATGTGTAGGTGTGGGTGTGTCTGACCATTTCAGATTTCTGCCTTTATACCCCTGGGCTATAAGTAGGCCTTTGTTGGTAAGGTGAGGTGGGGCTTCTTGGGACCCACCCTCTCTTCTCTTCAGACTCCTGGCTGTCTCAGTTACACCCCTTCTTGGAGACTTTCAAGCCTTGGGCTATTTCCATTAACTTGGGGTTTCAATCTGGGTGGGAGACTTATCTTTGTGTTTTCTGCTTCATGAAGGAGGGATGGGAGGATCTGAGCAGCTGGAATTTACTTTGCCATTCCAGCCCCTGTATTATACAGGCAGGCAGTTTCTAAACTTCCAGGCTGGGGGCTGAATGCAGCCAGAGAAACCACTCTCTCCACTGGATGCTGACTCTCCTACCTGGCTCCAATGATCCGTTCCCTCTGTGAGATGACTGCGATTCGTCTTTGGTAAGTCTGCAGGCTGGGGCTTTTGCTCTCTCTGGTGTAGTCTGCTTGTCTGCTCTTAGGTCTGGGCTGTGCAGACCCCACACTCTCTGTGCTCGACCTGTGCGAACACACTGGGCAACCTCCTGGGCTGGACTCTGCCACACTTTGTCTTCCAGTGGGCTCCGTCACTCCAGATTCCACTCAGATTCACCCTTTGGGCCTTAGTGACAGAGGAGCTCAGCGAGGTTACTGCTTCCTTTCTGCCATCTTGGCTCCTCCCGAGGGTTTTTTTTTTTTTAAGTGGGAAAGGATAGATCTCACTGTGCTGTTTTTTGATAACTCCATTGCTTCTGCCCCTTATTCACATACTGTTTTAACCAAAAAAGCTTTTACTAGAAAAGAGAAATTCTGAGTAAAAATGATGAAGTCCCTGGACATAGAATAGTTGCTCTTTTCTCTTTGATAGAATACGGCTGGCAAATGCAAATGCAAATCACAATTAAATCAGGGCATTCTGTAAACATCCCACATGTTGCTAGTGCAGGTACCTGCCAAACCACCACCAGGCCAAAAGTCTGCCAAGTAACCTGTGAAATTGCACCTTATAGAAGCTGTCAGAGATCACAGCTCAGAGATGCCCTATTTTTCAGGACTGTGAGTTACCTCAAGGGGCCCCACCTTGGTGTGAAACAATCAGATTTTATTCTGGGCTCCAAATTGTCACTACTAGAGCATGCAGAAGCCCAGTCTGGTTAGGCATTTTCTAACAGTAGCCCTGGGGGAGACTGTACACAAAATCAATAAGGAAGTCAGCTTAATGGTATTGAGCACCAGCCTAGGCCTTCTGTTTAGTCCAACTGAAAACAGATGTGTCTGTCACAGGTTTTCCCTTAATGTGACAAGTGGTTGAAATCTTTGATTTAAAAGACAAAGGTGGGAACAAATACAAAGAAAGGTTAGTTCATCTCAATTTGTTTTATAATCAGTGACAAAAATTTGCCTTTATTTTTTCTGCAAATTGTTTAAACTGGACACATCTAGGTAGAAACTGATCCAAATAGGATTGAGATTTCAGCTCTTCATTGGTAGAAAGAATTTGAGGTTCTCCAGTAAGGAAAGACTTGGCATGCTATTTAGAATGCAGGTGAACAATCCAGGTGAACAATCCACTTTTTAGCAGCTCCTTCAAATAGAACATTCAATTAGCCAGTCACTAATAAAGAGATCTACTATGTGCCAGACACTGTGCTAAGTCCTGGGAATACAAAGAAAACAAGAGATAGTCACTGTCCTCAAGTAGCTCACAATCTAATGGAAACAAGAAAATATGTACAAACAAGCTGTGCACAGAATGAGTAGGAAACAAGAGAGAAAGAGACAGACAGACGGAGACAGGTATTAGAATTGAAAGGGGTTGGGAAAGGCTTCCTATGGAAAATGAACTTTCATTAAGACTTACAGGAAACCAGTGGAGGCAATGGAAAGAAATGAAGAGTTAGAGTATTCCAGATAAGAGGGATAACTGGAGAAAATGCATGGAGTCAAGAAATGAAATGTTTTTTGTTTGTTTGTTTGTTTTTTTTTGAGGAGCAGCAAGGAGGTCAATGTCACTGGACTGAAGAGTTTTTGTTTGATGAATGTAAGGTGTAAGAAGCCTAGAAAGATAAGAAAGATAGTGGTAGAGACAGGTTATGGAAAGCTTTGATCACCAAACCTGGGAGCTGTCAGGAGTTTGAGGATATGTATGTGTTGGGGGCGGTGGGTGACATGGTCAGACATGTGCTTTATGAAAATTACTCTGGCTAAATGAAGGATGGATTGGACTCTCAATCCAATTCATGGATTGAGTCAGGCAGACTGACCATCAGGCTATTGTAATAATGTAGGGATGAGGTGATGAGGATCTTTAAAATTGTGGTGACAGTATCAAAGGATAGAGGGGGGCTTATTGAAGAAATGAAAGTAAAATTCACAGGCCTTGAAAATAAATTATATATGGGCAGCAGGAGATAAGGGTCATGGAAGACATGTAAGTTACAAGCCGAGGGACTGGGAAGATTGTGTTGCCTTCTAGAGTGATAGGAAAGTTAATGGGGAGGGAGGATTTGGGGAAGAGTTAATGAGTTTCATTTTGGACACACTGAGTTTAAGGTATCTACTGCAAATTCAGTTTAAGATGTCAGAGAAAGAGGTGGAGATGGGAGATCTGAAGTTAGAGTAGACCTGGAACAGGATAACAAGTCCATTTTATGATGATATGTTGGGGCAGAATTTTAATCAAGTAGGAATTCAAGAAAAAATACATTCTAATCATACTTCTTTATTATGTACTATTATTACTATTATTATGTATTATTACTCAAGGTTCTGTGATTCATAGGTTGGGAGTCTTTTCAATGAAGCATTGGGCTGCCCCTCTATAACTTAATAGATGTCTTGGAGGACATATAGCTAGTAAGTGACAGAAGCAAGATTCAAATCCAGGATTTCTTCAAATTGATTGGCCAAAAGAATATGCTCCAAAATTCTATCCATTACAATTCACTGCCTCTAAGAAAATAAACTATACTCAAAATTAATGACAACAACTCCTATTCATAAAGTACTTTAAGGTTTACAAAATACTTTCTTCACACAACTCTAAAACGACCAGGAGCACATATACTTTAATCCTCATTTTATGGATGGTTTGCTTCTGCAAAACAAAATCACAGCTAAGAGAGTTTAGTTCAGTGCCCAAGGTCACTCATCTAGTAATTATTGGGGCCAATAAAATAAGTCTATTAGCTTCTTTCCAATGTATCTTTTTGCTTCATTATTTTTCCCAAGTATGAAGACAAAAAGAGAATTTTTTGGCAGCTTATGAAATAGGACCCTGGGATTTATTCTCATTTTTAATAAAATCCTGCTTAGGGATAGTTGATGTAATTCTGGCTGTCTTCCTTTACCAAGAGTTGAATTCATTATGCCTATCTACATGCAATGGAAATATACTACTTTCTAGGACAGCTCATGGACATTCTTACTGACCACATGGCCTTTATGACTCTCACCTGCTTACGCATGCCACTTTGTCCTCTCACAAGCAGCCATGACAAATATATCATGTTGACTTTAGGGAGCTGATAGAGAAAAACCTTTATTTTCTCGTGTTTCTTGTTAAAACAAAGCTCACATACAATAATGATGACAGAGTGATAAAAAGTCACAAAGTGGTTGAGATCTGAAAGGGAGAATAGAGGAGGTTAAGAAAGGGAAGGAGACCAAAAAATACATGTATATACACACATATATACATGTATACATTTTTATACAGATATGTGGGAGGAAGAGAAAAACAGGGAGAGGGGAGAGAAAGAGATGTTAGGGGCAAAAACAAAAGAATACAGACAGCAACAGCTAGTGCCAAGGAAAAGCAAAAGCATGAATTCTATTTCTCAGTTAAAAAAAAGCAGCATAGATCTCAGCACAGATCATGATCAATCTCTCCCTAGCAACAGTCTCTCACTGGACACAAAATTCACCACGTGGCTCTGTTCCCAAAGGTTCTGCTGTTGTCCCTGGCAGAAGTCCTTAAGGGGAAAAGAGAAGAGCTTGATTAATTCTCCTTTCTTTCCAATTACCTTTTGAAACACCTAGAAAAGCATTACCTTTTCAAGCTCCCCTGGCTGCCCTGCTGCTCCCCACCAATCAAGCTTTTTTTTTTTTTTTTAAGAATACTCACTGAAGCCATCCTTGATATATTATATGCCTCGGAATCTCATTTTCTGATATCTGTTGACTTGAGTGTTTCTGAGTAGGTGGAAAAATCCCCAGCTGCATTTGCAGAATAATAACTAAATGCAGCATTTATTCATGAACAGATAAAAATAAGGAAGAAGCTGTATGATGGGAAGACCACTGGAGTTACAGCCAGAAGTCCCTGGTTTGAATCTGAGCCACATGATTTACGAGCTGTGTAACTTAAGCAAGGAATTTAATCTGTCTGACCCTCATTTCTTCTTCATCTGTAAAATGGGGTCACTTACATAATCCCTTATCTCTAGTTTTTATTTTTTGTGAGACTCAAGCAAAGAAATAAAGTGACCCATATTAAAATAATTTTATTAAATATATTAATATTTTCTCCATAGCCAAACAATATTAGGTGAGTGGCTCCATGTTCAATCACATTAATAAAAAATCAGTTTGTACTTTTTATTGTTTTGACATTTCATTCTCTTATCTTTCACAGTCACAGTGATATAAGTATGGTAGAGTTCAAATTCAGCCTCAGACATTTAACACAAAAAAACTAGCCATGTGACCTTGGGCAAGTCACTTAACACCAATTGCCCTACCTTCCCCCTCAAAAAAAAAAAAGAAAGAAAATGAGACCTTTTTCAATGAAACTTATTATAAAGATTGTTTTCCTGTTAACTGTTTCCATTCTAATCTTAGCTTCATTGGATTTATTTATGCAAAACCTAAATTTTGTGTAATAAAAATTGTCTAATTTGTCTTCTGTTATTTTGCTACTCCTTTCTTGGTCATGAAGCCTTTCTTTATCCATCTACCCCTGTCTTAGTCACAGAGGTTAAACATGCCTAATATTCAACTGTCCTATTGAATCAGATTCATCAAGAGAAGTTAAGCTCTTTTTAGCCATCTCCCTTCTAATATTGTATTTCAACAAACTGTTTGCTATTTGTGTTCAGTTCTTCAAAGTCAAAAGATTATTTTCTTCATCAGAGAAAATAGGAGCAAAGATGAGTGGTGAATAGATCTGACTTCTCTGTTATCTATTACCATGGTTTCTTCCATAAGCAGTGGTGCATCCCCATCTTTAATACTCTTTCCCCCATACAGCTTAAGAGAAAATCACCAAAAAATAAATCAAACAATGTCTTCCCTGTCCTTAGCTCTCCTCACTAACCTCAGATGATTCTA
The DNA here is from genome assembly GCA_011680675.1 of Gymnobelideus leadbeateri. Taxonomy (NCBI): domain Eukaryota; kingdom Metazoa; phylum Chordata; class Mammalia; order Diprotodontia; family Petauridae; genus Gymnobelideus; species Gymnobelideus leadbeateri. The sequence continues at coordinate 1,095,188 of WOXC01006619.1, read as the reverse complement.
TGTGTTAGCATTCCTTACAACATCCTTATGAAACTATACTGTACTTTTTAACTCTCCCTCTGATAGCTGCCCTTGGTTTTACCTGTGATACCTGACCTTTTAGAATGTAATGTGATCAGTCAGTTCCCATTGCACTCACAGTGATATACTTTCATAGGGAAGGGAAAAAAAAAACCTGTATTTTTCTTTTCTTGATATGAATGATTGTATTTTAGAAAAAGCTTCCATTTCAATGTAAATAGCCACTTACCTCTAATCTTCATGTTTTAGTTCTTCTTTACCCCAGATCCAGGGCAAGGTCCAGGAAAGAAATAACTAAATATGCCCTGTGTTGGACCTTCAAGGCCAAACACAGACTAGCAGTTGATCTCTGTCTTTTCTCCTGCAACACAAAAAACTACCCCGGGGCGGAGCCAAGATGGCGGAAAGGAAGCAGTAACCTCGCTGAGCTCCTCTGTCACTAAGTCCCAAAGGGTAAATCTGAGTGGATTCCGGAGTGATGGAGCCAAGTGGAAGACAGAGTGTGGCAGAATCCAGCCCAGGAGGTTGCCCAGTGTGTCCGCACAGGTCGAGCACAGAGAGTGTGGGGTCTGCACAGCTCAGACCTAAGAGCAGACAAGCAGACTACACCAGAGAGAGAAAAAGCCCCAGCCTGCAGACTTACCAAGGATGAATCGCAGTCATCTCACAGAGGGAACGGATCATTGGAGCCAGGTAGGAGAGTCGGGCCCCCAGTGGAGAGAGTGGCTTCTCAGGCTGCATTCAGCCCACAGCCTGGAAGTTTAGAAACTGCCTGCCTGTATAATACAGGGGCTGGAATGGCAAAGTAAATTCTAGCTGCTCAGATCCTCCCATCCCTCCTTCATGAAGCAGAAAACCCAAAGATAAGTCTCCCACCCAGATTGAAATCCCAAGTTAATGGAAATAGCCTCAGGCTTGAGAATCTCCAAGAAAGGGTGTAACTGAGACAGCCAGGAATCTGAAGAGAAGAGAGGGAGGGGACCCAACAAGCCCCACCTCACCTCACCAACAAAAGCCTACTTATAGCCCAGGGGTATAGAGGCAGAAATCTGAAGTGGTCAGACTCATCCCCACCTACACATCTACATTCCTCACTGAATTCCCTGACTTAGCCATAAACTAGCCACCCAGAGGTATTCAAAGTCAAGGATCAGGCCCCAAACTCATAGCCTGAGACACTAAGAAACAGGAAGTCACAATGGGAAGGAAGGAAGCTGAAAAGGAGAAGGGGAAGGCAAGAAAGTCTATTTGAGCATACTATGAAGGGCAAGAACAACAAAACACACAGGACAATATAGACTCTCTGCCCACACCAGAGACCACAGAAGGAAACGTGATCTGGTCTCAAGCCCAAAAAGCATTCCTGGAGGAGCTTAAGAAAAATTTTAAAGACCAAATCAGGGAGGCAATGACCAACTTGGAAAAAGAAAATACCTCCCTAAAAAAGGAACTTCAAAAACTAATTGAAGACCATAATTCACTAAAAATTAAATACAATCAAACTGAAACTCAGAACTCTATGATGCAGCAGGAGTCAATCAAAAAAAACAAGATGATCGAAAAATTGCAAGAAAATGTAAAATATCTCACTGGAAAAATAACTGACCTAGAGAACAGATCCAGGAGAGACAACCTAAGAATTATTGGTCTACCAGAAAGCCATGATGAAAAAAGCAGTCTAGACAACATCCTCTAAGAGATTGTCAAAGAAAACTGTCTCGAGGTCCTGGAATCAGAAGATAAAATAGCTATCGACACAATTCACCAGACTCCTCCTGAAAGAGATCCCAAACTGAAAACTCCAAGAAATATAGTAGCCAAATTCCAGAATTATAAGATTAAAGAAAAAATTCTACAAGCAGCCAAAAAGAAACAATTCAAATATTGAGGAACTACAGTTAGGATCACACAGGACCTAGCAGCTTCTACCTTAAAAGAGGGGAGGGACTGGAATTTGATATTTCGTAGGGCAAGAGAGCTAGGACTACAACCAAGGATTAACTACCTGGCAAAACTGAGCATAATCTTTCAGGCAAGGAGATGGACGTTTAATGAAGTAAAGGACTTCCAGACTTTCCTAATGAAAAAGCCAGAGCTCAATGGAAAATTTGATCTCCAATTACAAGACTCCAGAAGGACATAAAAAGGTAAACAAGGGTAACATAGACTCACACATGCAGAAGTGCACACACCCACACCCACAAACACAAGCTCATTACCTGGGATGCAACAAGAGCAAAATGTTCACATCCCTATATGTGGAGCTGATAACTGTCAATATTTGAAATCTTTATGATTATCATGACCTGCAAAAGGGTTATACTTAGAGGGTGTGGGTATGAATGCACTAACATGGAGTCTAAAAAAAAAAAGACTATTAAGGGGATCAATGGTACTGTAATGGGAAAAAGAAAAGGATGAGCTAGGAAAAGGTAAAATATGCCATCTGAAGAGGCATCAAAAAACACTATAGAAGAAGGGAAAGTAAGAGGGAGAGGAACATCATTTAAACACTATTCTCACTGGTTCTGGTTCAAAGAAGGATCAAATTAATCAGTGAAGTTTAAGAATCTAACGCGAATAGACAAATAAATTCATTAAATAGAGGAATTGGAGGGAGGGAGAGGAGCACTGTTTGAAATTTGCTCTCATTGGTTTGGAATCAAAGGGGGAGTAATTTACTCTGATAAGTATAAAAATTTATTGTGTCCTATAGATAGTGGGAGGGTAAGGGGGGTGAAAAGGAGGAGACTAAAGGGAGGGATTATAAGGGAGGGAAATAGTAGTAAGGGGAGAGGGTAGGTTAAGAAGGGGGGTCACTGGGTGGGAACACTGAGGGAGGGGGTGGTCAAAAGGGAAAACTTCAAGGAGGGGAAGGGAGAAGGAATAAACAAAAACATAAACAGGGGAGGGAATAGGATGGAAGGGAAGAGACAGATAGTCATCATTACTGTGAATGTGAATGGGATGAACTCTCCCATAAAACAGAGGCGGATAGCAGAATGGATTAAAAACCATAATCCTACAATATGCTGTCTTCAAGAAACACATTTGAAACAAAGGGATACCCACAGGGTAAAGGTAAAAGGTTGGAGTAAAATTTATTATGCCTCAGCTAAAGTAAAAAAAGCAGGGGTAGCAATACTTATCTCAGATAAAGCAAAAGCAAAAATAGATCTAATTAAAAGAGATAAGGAAGGAAACTATATCCTACTAAAAGGCACCATTGAGAATGAAGCAATATCACTACTTAATATATATGCACCAAGTGGTATAGCATCCAAATTCCTAGAGGAGAAGTTAAAGGAATTAGAGGAAGAAATAGATAGCAAAACTATACTAGTGGGGGACCTTAATCTTCCCCTCTCTGAACTCGATAAATCTAACCTCAAAATAAACAAGAAAGAAGTTAAGGAGGTGAATAGAATCTTAGAGAGACTAGATATGATGGATCCCTGGAGAAAACTGAATGGGGATAAAAAGGAATTTACTTTCTTCTCAGCAGTGCATGGTACATACTCAAAAATAGACCATGAATTGGGCATAAAACCCTCACAATCCAGTGCAGAAAGGCAGAAATATTAAGCGCATCATTCTCAGATCATGATGCAATAAAAATTATATGCAATAAAGGGCCATGGAAAGATAGACTAAAAACTAATTGGAAACTAAAAAATTTAATCCTAAAAAATTGGTGGGTCAAAGAAGAAATTATAGAAACAATCAATAATTTCATTCAAGAGAATGATAATAATGAAACAACATACCAAAATTTGTGGGATGCACTAAAGGCAGTTCTCAGGGGAAGTTTTATATCCCTGAGTGCATACTTAATTAAAGCAGAGAGAAGGGAGGTCAATGAATTGGACATGCAATTGAAAAAGCTAGAAAAAGAACAAATTGAAAATCCCTAATTTAGTACTAAATTAGAAATATTGAAAACCAAAGGTGAGATTAATAAAATTGAAATTAAGAAAACCATTGAATTAATAAATAAAACTAAGAGCTGGTTTTATTAAAAAGTCAACAAAATTGATAGACCCTTAGTCAATATGATAAAAAAAAGAAAGAAGAAAACCAAATTATGAGTATCAAAAATAAAAAGGGTGAATCTACCTCCAATGAAGAAGAAATCAAAAAAATAATGAGGAATTATTTTTCCCAATTGTATGCAAATAAATATGACAATCTCAGTGAAATGGATGAATATTTACAAAATCACAAATTGCCCAGATTAACTGAAGCAGAAGTGAATTACCTAAATAACCCCATCTCAGAAAAAGAAATCAAACAAGCCATCAATGAACTCCCTAGGAAAAAATCTCCAGGGCCAGATGGGTTCACTAGTGAATTCTATCAAACATTTAAAGAACAATTGATTCCAATACTCTACAAACTATTTGGGAAAATTAGTGAAGAAGGAGTCCTACCAAACTCTTTCTATGACACAAATATGGTACTGATTCCTAAATCAGGAAGAGATAAAACAGAGAAAGAAAATTATAGACCAATTTCCCTCATGAATTTAGACACAAAAATTCTAAATAAAATATTAGCCAAAAGACTCCAACAACTTATCACAAAAATAATACACCCTGATCAGGTAGGATTCATTCCAGGAATGCAAGGATGGTTTAATATTAGGAAAACCATCAATATAATTGAGCATATCAACAACAAAACTAGCAAAAACCACATGATCATCTCAGTAGATGCAGAAAAGGCTTTTGACAAAGTACAACATCCATTCCTATTAAAAACACTAGAAAGTATAGGAATAAATGGAGCCTTCCTTAAAATAGTTGCTAGCATCTATCTAAAACCATCAGCAAGTATTATATGCAATGGGGATAAACTAGAAGCCTTTCCAATAAGATCAGGAGTGAAACAAGGGTGTCCACTATCACCCCTCTTATTCAATCTGGTACTAGAAACGTTAGCAGTAGCAATTAGAGAAGAAAAAGAAATCAAAGGAATAAAATTAGGCAAAGAAGTGACCAAGCTGTCACTCTTTGCAGATGATATGATGATATACTTAGAGAATCCTAGAGAATCAAGTAAAAAATTACTTGAGACAATAAATCAATTTGGCAAAGTTGCAGGATATAAAATAAAGCCACATAAATCCTCAGCATTCCTGTACATGTCTAATAAAACTCAACAGCAAGAGATAGAAAGAGAAATCCCATTTAAAGTCACTGTAGACATTATAAAATATTTGGGAATCTACCTACCAAAACAAACCCAGAATCTATATGATCATATGATCACAACTACAAAACACTTCTCACACAAATAAAAACAGATCTAAATAGTTGGAAAAATATGAATTGCTCGTGGCTGGGTCGAGCTAATATAATAAAAATGACAATTTTACCCAAACTAAATTATATATTTAGTGCCATTCCAATCAATTTACCAAAAAACTACTTTGTAGAGTTAGACAAAATAATAACAAAATTTATTTGGAAAAACAAACGGTCTAGAATATCAAGGGAATTAATGAAAAGAAATGCTAGGGAAGGTGGACTAGCTATGCCAGATCTTAATCTGTATTATACAGCAGCAGTCATCAAAACTGCTTGGTACTGGCAGAGGTGTAGAGTAGTGGATCAATGGAATAGATTAGGTGCAGGAGACCCAGCAGTTAATGAATATAGCAATCTATTGTTCGATAAACCCAAAGACCCCAGTTTTTGGGATAAGAATGCACTATTTGACAAAAACTGCTGGGAAAACTGGAATACAGTATGGCAGAAACTGGGCATAGATCACTATCTAACACCATATACCAAAATCAAGTCTAAATGGGTGCATGATCTAGGTGTAAAGGATGATACTGTAAGCAATTTGGGAAAGCAAGGAATAGTTTACCTGACAGATTTGTGGAGAGGGGAAGATTTTAGGACCAAACAAGAATTAGAGAGCATTATAAAATGCAAAATGGATAATTTTGATTACATTAAATTGAAAAGCTTCTGCACAAACAAAGCCAATGTAACCAAGATCAAGAGGGAGGTGGGAAATTGGGAAAGAATTTTTACAACTTGTGTCTCTGATAAAGGACTCATTTCTAAAATTTATAGAGAATTGAGCCAAATCTATATGAATACAAGTCATTCCCCAATTGAGAAATGGTCAAAGGATATGAATAGGAAGTTTTCAGAGAAAGAAATTAAAGATATCTATAAGCATATGAAGAAATGCTCTAAATCACTATTAATTAGAGAAATGCAAATCAAAACAACTCTGAGATACCACATCTCTCCAGTCAGATTGGCTAAGATGACAAAACAAGAAAGTGACAAATGCTGGAGAGGATGTGGGCAAATTGGAACGCTAATACATTGCTGGTGGAGTTGTGAACTTATCCAACCATTCTGGAGAGCAATCTGGAATTATGCCCAAAGGGCTTTAAATAATTTCATACCCTTTGACCCAGCCATACCACTTTTAGGGTTATATCCCAAAGAGATCATAGAAGTGGGAGGAAGACCCATATGTACAAAAATATTTTAGCAGCCCTTTTTGTGGTTGCAAAGAATTGGAAACTAAAGGGGTGCCCATCAATTGGGGAATGGCTAAACAAGTTGTGGTATATGAACGTAATGGAATTTTATTGTGCTATAAGAAACGAGGAGCTGACAGATTTCTTAATTACCTGGAGAGACTTATACAAACTGATGCTGAGCGAGAAGAGTAGAATCAGAAGAAATTTGTATACAATCACAGACATACCATATCTGTGATGACCAACTATGACAGACTGGACTCTTTTCAGCAATGCAGTGATATAAGTTAATCCCGAATGACTCAAGAAAGTAAGAAATGCGCCATCCAGAGATATAACTAGAAAGAACTGAGCCTGAATCCTGATGGAAGCAAACTAAATTATCTTGTTCTTCTCATTGTTTGGTTTTACTTCTTCCTTAACATCTTTCATCCCACCTAGTACAATATGCCTTTGTAATTGGAACAATGTTTAATATGAATGCATTTGCAGACCCTATACTGTACTATATGCTGTCATGAGTGGAGGGGGGAGGGAAGTAAAGGAAATTTGAAAATCAAGGAACTATGGAATTGAATCTTGTTAACTGAAACTAAACTAATAAATTAATAAAAAATCAAATTAACCAGAGGTTTATCTATTTTGGGGGGGGGGGGTGAATTCATAAAATTATCTCTTAGTTTTATTTATTATTTAATAGTTTTCTTTCAATTTTATTAATCTTTCTTGATTTTCAGAATTTCTAATTTGGTGTTTAATTGGGAATTTTCGATTTGTTCTTTCTCTAGATTTTTTTAGATGCATGCTCAATTCATTGATCTGCTCTTTCTCTATTTGATTCATGTAGGCATTTAGAGATATAAAATTTTCACTAAATACTGCTTTGGCTGCATCGTATAAAAAAAAAAAACCAAAAAAAAACAAAAAAAACCAAACTATCCCCAAAGCAGGCATTCTGTTTGTCCTTTCTGGAAGAGGACCAACATGACTTCCTGGGGTCAGGTTCAATGTACAGTGTGTCTAGCTGTGGCTTATCATACTAGTATGATCCCAGAAGGTCCTACCCCAGGGCAGTTACAAATAGCTAATAAGACAATTTTAGAGGGAGATGTCTCTAAACAATTCTCTTTTGCTCACAGAGCAAAGTGCCATCTTTAATGTAGACATACCATGCTAGATGATTCTATGCTAGCATCTCCCATGTCTTACAGTTGATTCCAAAATTCTTCAAAGAGACCTTGAGAGTGTTATTGTATCACTTCTTCTGACCACCATGTGAGCATCTTCATTGTGTTAGCTCTCTTCAAAATAGCCTTTTAGGCAAACATATATTTGGCATTTGAACAAATGGCCAGCTCATCAGAATTTTGTTTTCTGCAGTAGAATTTGAATGCTTGGCAGTATAATTTGAGAAAGCACTTCAGTATATCCTAACAGGTGGTCTTTAGATTTTCCTAAGACAGTTCAAATGGAAGCAGTTTGATTATCTGGCATGGTACTAGTAGACTGTCCAGGTTTACCAGGCATACAACAGTGAGGTCAGCACAACGGCTCTGTAACTTTCAGTTGGGTAGGCAGTCTAATACCTCTTGTCCCACACATTATTTCAGAGCCTCTCAAACACTAAGCTAGCTCTGATAATGTGTGCATCAACTCATCATCTATATGTACATCCCTGCAAAGTACATTGCCAAGGTAAATGAACTTATCCATAGCATTCAAAACTTCTCCACGTGCTATAACCAGTGGTTCTATGCATGTATGGTACGGTGCTGGTTGGTGGAAAAGCTGTTTTCTTGGCAATTATAAGGCCAGAATTAGCACAAGCAGCAGGCAATCATACTTTGTGGCTTCTTAGTCTCAGAGGCTGCACTGAATGCACAATCATCTGCAAACAGAAACGTCACATACCAATCCTCCCTACACTTTATTCTTGACTTTTAGCCTTTTCAAGTTAAATAATTCACCATCCATGCAGTGGTTTACCACTACGAAGTTTTCATCCTCATTGAAGGCAACTGACAATATTGCTGAAAGTATCATGCTAAAAAAGCATGGGAACAAGCATGAAGCCCTGCTTTGCTCCTCTGATGGCTGGGAAAGTATGAAAGCATCATCCATTATCCAGAACCTGGGCAAGCATGCCATCATGAAACTAACTTACAATGCTGATAAGCTTTTCCAGGCAGCCAATTTTGCCATGGTCAATAGCCTCTCACAGGTGACAGTGTTAAAGGCATTGGTTAGATTGATGAACATTGTTTATAGACCTCTGTTCTGTTCCTAGGATATCTCCTGGAATTGTCAACTATCAAACACCATGTGAGCTATCCCTTGGCCCTTTCTATAGCCACACTGATTATTGGGTAGATGACAATCCTCTAGGTCTGAAGGATCAGCTGATTAAGGAAGAGAAAGACCTACCCCACTCTTCCTATGGTTGTCTCAGGGCAATCTATTTCCTTTTCCTGTATGTAGATGGACAATGGAGGTGTCCTTGTTTTCCTGGGGGATAACTTCTACTTGTCATATAATTCAGAATATTTCCTTCAGGCTTTGTATAAGCAGTAGACCCCCTGCCTTGTAGATCTCTGCTGGAATAGAAGTAGCACTAGGCATTTTGCCACATGAGAACAACCTAAAGGCACTCAAGACCTTTTCTTCAGTTAGAAGTTTGGCTCAAGAGGGATTGCTTTCAACCTGAGGTAAACTTTCACTGGTTTCAGTATGGGGGAATGATAGTCTGCTGAGAACACGATGGAAGTGTCCAGTCCATCTCTCTAGGATCATGTCCCTATTACTTATTACTGTGACTCCATTGGTGCTGAGTAGCTGAGATTTATCACAGGTCTTTGGCCCATAAATGGCCTTCAAGGTAACATAAAAATTTTTTGGAATGTTACTATCTGTGTAAAACTGAATTTCATCTGCCTTCTTACTGAGGCAAGAATCCTGCTTCTCTTGAAGCTTCATTTGTACTTTATTTTTATGGATTTTAATGATGTCTTTTTAGAGATCAATGGACTATCCTGCTGCTAGATTCTGTATAGTTTTCACTTACCTTCTGAATTTCTCCATCATTTTTATCAAGCCAATCCTGATGTTTGTGAGTGTTCTAGCCCAGATGAGAAAATGTGTAAGAGACACCCAGTCTCTGAAAGATGCTCACTCCTTTTCTGCTCCACTTTTACCAAAAGTGTGTTGGCTCGGCTTTCCTTTCAAGTCAGTAACAAACTGCTCACATATGGAAAAGGAATAAAATCTGTTGACACTGAGTGTTCTGATAGTTGTCATGCTTTGGGGCTACCACTTTTCTTGAATGCAAATGTTTAGCTTGGATAAGATAAGTCTATGATTAGTCCATCACTCTGTGCCACTTATCGCCTTCTTCACTCTTATATCTCCCTGTCTCTTCTCCTTGCAATGACATAGTTTATTCCATGCCAGAATTTGCTGTGAGGGTGCATCCATGAAGTTTTGTTGCATTTAGGTAAGTGGAAGACAGTATTGGTGATGAGAAGGTCATGAGACACACAAGTCTTCAATAGTAAGTGACTATTACTGTTGCTGTTTCCAACTCCATTCTTCCTAAGGACTCCCTGCCATGTCTGATAGTCTGTGCCTACTCTGGCATTAAAGTCATCCAGAATTACAAGCTTGTTCTTTTTCAGCACATTGATGATGAGGATTTTCAGGTTTTCATAATTTTTTTCTTTGATCTCATCAGGGTTTGTCGTGGTGGGAGCATAGGCACCAATGATAATGGTGTGGTGCTTTCCTGAAACTGGCAATTGCATTATCATAAACCTGTCATTCACTCCTTTTGGGAGGCATAAAAGTTTGTTGATTAGGTTCAATTTGATTGGAAACCTACACCAGCTTCACAGCACTCACCATCACTGCAACCACTCCAGAAAAAAAAAATGTATCCAGCTCTAACTTCGGTAAGTTGGCCTTCATTTGGCAGCATTATTTCAATCAAGGCTGCTTTTTGGATGTAATACCTGTTGAGTTCTTTCACTATAAGAGCTGTTCATCTTTCAGATCTACTGTTTTTTGCATAAGTGTGCATGAATTCCATGTACCAAAGGTGAGTGGAATCATCTTCACAAAAATTTTTGTACATGATTTTATGCTTTTACCACAGGTTGAGATCCCTGCCTGCAATGGTAAGCAGACCAGGGTTAGATGGAGCAGACAACTTTTAGGGCACCTTTTTTAGCCCTTTCCTCACACCAGGAGGTAAGCAGTATGATCCTTAAGAGAGCTTCTCAGACACCTAGGGGGCTGCTGAATATCTTTGCTGCTTTAGTTCGACGAGAAGACAAGCCTATGATCTGGGCTGCCTATGAGCAAGGTTGTGCCTATAGCACCCAGTGAATCTGTACCTGCTGCTGTGTCACTAGCCAGTCACCACAGGACTTCAAGGTAGGTAAAATATGAAGATAGTAAAATAATAACATAACAAAATAGTAGAAGTAAAATGGTAAAAGGATAAAATTATTGAATAGTAAAATAATGAAATGGTGACATGGTACAGGTCATGCCTTTGGATTTATGTATAAATGGAATTTAGGTGAGGCAGAATTGAAAAAAGCAATTCATCTCATTCTCTCTCTCAAAAAACCAAAACAAAACAATGCAGTTTGTTCCTAGGCTATCATGGGAACATTTTCTAATTAAGAGGCAGGATAGAGTAGTAGAAAACCTTCTTCACTGAGGTTTGGCCAGAGTCATCAAAACCCAGCTGCAAGACACAAGTCAATATGGCTGATGATGACTCTGGGTGCAGCAGATCTTGGCATCTTTGGTGAATAACGAAAATCCAAATGTTTCACAGGGCCTGCTTCCACTGCCTTCATGACTTGTTGAAACAAAATGTTCACATCTGCCTCCTTTAGTAGGAACATGTTCACATGCTTGGCATAGACACCCCATTAAGTCATTGACATGTTTGAGGCCCATCAACCTCATCCTAGTATAGTGAATCTTCTGAGATGCTTTAACAGAGATGTGGTCACTGTGCATGCTACAGCTTCTTGGAGACACAGATGACAGCTGAATGGCAGGTCGACCCCAAAAGTGGATAGGAAGCCCTGAAGAGGGCTTGGCAACTCTCACACCAGAGGTACTAGTCTTCCCTGAACATGTCATACATCCCACCCTCAAATATAGTGAGTGTGAGACCCTCAGAACCATATATTTTCTGTTTATAAGATATATGTTTCTATAAAATATATGTTTAAGTATCTGTAGGAAATAGTTCATATTCAAAGGACATTAGCCCTATAGATACTTGCCTTCTCTGTATGCCAATTGATATTTCTCCCTGTCTTGGCTTTTAACTTTAAGGGGAAATGAATCCTTTTTACTGAAACACACATTAAATTGTAAATAGTGGGGGGGGGTTCTGTGACACTTTCCCTTTATAAGAATGATTTCTCTTTGTGCCTTCAAAATTTCATTCTTATGATCTTCCTAGTTCTCTTGAACTGGCTTCTGCTATAGAAGTTTAATCCATGGGATCCTGCCCATTCTTTCTCTGAATTGTTGGAGATCTTCTTTCCTCGGGTCTAGGGAATATTTTAGATTATGTCCATTTATCCATTCTTCTATTAAAAATTTGAAGGTAGAGTGGTTGCTTTCCTCCAAAGGAGGCAACCAGTTATTTCTTATTGGTCAGATTCAGACCAAAAAAAATCTATCCTTTCATATTTCATTATTCATTATTAAATCTATCCTTTCATAATTTGAACCATTAAGTTATCATAAAGGCAATCTAATAATCAATTAGCTGTCTGTTTTTTTAGATAAAGTAAGCTACAGTGGATATCTGGATAGCTGGAATGTCCTATCACTACTATATCCAACCTTTGGGCTGAGCTAGTAATCTCTTCCACAAATTCTTCATGCAGTTCTTTTCTGCCTAGGTCATCTATAATATACATTAAAGCTCAATTCCTACACAAGCAAAGCTGGAATAGTATTTTCTCCATTTATTCAAAATATCTTTGGAAATATAGGCAATGATATGATGTTAAGATTCACCACACCTCTTGGTTGTATATGTACTTTTCAATGGCTTTTATAGCATTTCTTAAGCTTAAATTATCATTGGTTTTGTGCTTTCATGGTAAATATCCTTTAAATACCAATGAGACCAGTGTGTTCTTTTCAAAGGACAGGCAGATGAGGCAAATGCAATTTAATTCAATTTTAAACACACTTATTAAATGTCATTGGAGTATTACAAAGCACTTTGCTGGCACAGGGGATACAAAAGCAGACATAAAACATTCTCTGTGCTCAAAGAACTGAACAGAAGCAAACTTTATGATCTCCTCTCCAGAGAGGATTCTGGTAAACAAGGAACAGAGGAAGCAGCTAGAAACCTGAAGAGGCTTTACCTGAAGTGAATTAGGACCTGGGAAAACTATGGAGGAAAAAATAATTGTAGCTTATGCTACCACCCAGGGTGATATTCATGCTATTGTTCCCCGCTCTGGAAGGTACGGTGTGCCCTGGTTGAGTCTCCCTGGGTTTTTTGTCAAATGCTGTAACATTTCAGGAGGAAATCCCTCCAGATTTAACAGACCCCAAAGGTTCCTACAGGGGTTCATTGAAACGAGCTGCAGGGGAGAAGGACCTTTATCAGGAAGATGTTTTTGCTCCAGTTTTCCCTCAGAACTTCTGGGAGCCATCTGCCATACAGTCCCACATTGCTTCACAGTATGATTAAAACTGAGTAAAGTAGCACTGAATGCCCTTAAAAGCTCTGTTCTCTGGAGCTGCCAATAGGATATGATGCTGCAATCCTGCTCTCCTTTGCTGTTTTACTGCATAGGAACAAAAACAATTACTCAATCAGTTCCCAGGCTACAGTGGGAACACATTCTAGTTAAGAGGCAGGACGGAGTGGTGGAAAGCGTTGGGTCAGAACAACTGGGTTTGAATCCTAGCTCTAGCTCTGCCTAGTTGTGTGACCTGAGCTTGGTTTTTCTATGTCCTTTACTTAATATATTTTCACTCTCACCTACACAAGGTTGAAGATGAAATGAGAAATAACATGATGTAGTAGATAAAGGTCAGCCTAGGAATTAGGAAAAAGTGGATTCAAGTCTTGTCTCAGACACATACTAGCTGAGTGACCAAGGTGAGGACACTTACTTCCCAGTGTACCAGGCAATTCTCCAACACTATAAATTATTATTAGTAGTAGTTTCCATATCACAGAACACTGAAGCAATAAAAACCATAGGTCCAGACTCTTCCCCATCACCCCTGCTCCATCCATATCACCCAGGTGTTTGAAGCAGTGTAATATAGTGAATGGAGCTTGGGATCTTAAACTTTGGTTTGTAAACTCATATAGATATCTTGATAATTATATTTCAGTATAATTGGTTTCTTTTAAAATCACTTTTAATTTTTTTTCTTTGCTTTTTGGAGGGCAGTTGGGGTTAAGTAACTTGCCCAAGATCACATGGCTAGGGTTTTGTTTATGTGTGTTAAGTGTCTGAGGCCAGATCCGAACTCAGGTCCTTCTCACTCCAGGGTCAGCACTATACTCACTGCGCCACCTAGGCACTCCAATCACTTTTAACTTTTATATGCTTGAAAACATTATTCAGAAAAGAGGTCTAAGGGCTTCACAAGTCTTCCAAAGGGATCCATGACAGAAAAAAAAAAAAGATTAAGAACTCAGATTAGAGTTCTAGATTTCATATCAGAAACAGGGGCCTTAAATCAAAGCTCTACTTCCAACAAATAGTAGTTCTAAGGTCACATGAAACTGATCCTCAGTTTTCTCATCTATAAAATATGGATAAGAACCCCCACAACTAATTATGGCATCCCTGAAATAAAGTTTTACAAATGTTTACAACTCAGCCTTCCTATTAATCTAGGTACTGATGGAGTATTATAAATTCATCATTTGGTTTAGAGCCTTATGAAATAAACTAGTATATGGTCCTTTTCACAATCACTTTATGGAAGAATTTTAGTGCTTAAAATTATTTGGTAGATATTTTTATTAATAAGAGCACACAGTGGATGGTCTATTTATGTTTAGCAGCTTATGAGATTTCTTTATGGCATAATATTTTATTTAGACTTCTACGAAAGGGTCAGTTTGAATTGCTGCATATATGATGATATAATATTTTAAAAATTAAAAAGTTTGGAAGTGTAAAGTTCTATTTTAAATTTAATTTTGCAAATGTTAGTTTTGTAAACAACTTTAAAGTTTAGTTTTAAAAATTCAAAAAGCTTTAAGAACATATCTGTAGTAGAGCCAAGATGGCAGAAAGGAAGCAGTCACTTCTCTAAGCTCCTCCATGAATCCCGTCACTAAACCCTAAAAAGTGAATCTGAACAGATTCTGGAGTGAAAATTCCACTTGGAGACAGAGTGTGGCAGAATCCAGCTCAGGGTCCAGACAGGGCGAGCACAGAGCATGTGGGGTCTGCACAGCTCAGACTAAAGAGCAGACAAGCAGACTACACCAGAGAGAAAAGAAGCCCCAGCCTGCAGACTTACCAAGGACGAATCACAGTCATCTCGCCGTCATCTCACAAGAGGATAGAAGGGATCATTGGAGCCAGGTAGGATAGTGCTCAGGCCCCCAGCAGAGACAGCAGCTTCTCCTGCAGCTATCGGCCCCCAGCCTGCAAGTTTAGAAATTGCCTGCCTGTATATGCAGGGGCTAGAATGGCAAAGTAAATTCTAGTTGGTCCGATCCCTTGTCCCTCTTTCATGAAGTAGAAAACCCAAAGATAAGTCTCCCACCTAGACTGAAATCCTAAGTTAGTGGAAATAGCCTCAGGTTTGGGAGTCTTCAAGAAGGGGACTAACTGAGACAGCCAGGAGTCTGAAGAGAAGAGAGGGAGGGGTCCCAACAAGCCCCATCTCACCTGATCAACAAAAGCCCAGGGGTATAGAGGTGGAAATCTGAAGTGACCAAATCACCCCTCCCCATAGACTGCTTTGTGCACATCAGCACACCTCTCTGAGATTCTTGCCTTAGCCACAAACTAAACACCCAGAGACTACAACATTCAAAGTCAAGGTACAGGCCCTTACCTCACAGCCTGAGAAATTAAGAAATCACAATGGGAAGAAAGGAAGCTGAGAAGGAGAAGGGGGAGGCAAGAAAATCAATCTGAGCTTATTATGTAGGTCAAGAACAACCAAATACAGAGGACAACTTGGACCCTTTACCCACACCTTAGACCACAGAAGGAAATATGAACTGGTCTCAAGCCCAAATAGCATTCTTGGAGGACCTTAAGAAAGATTTTAAAGAACAAATCAGGGAGGCAGTGACCAACTTGGAAAAAAGTTTCAGTGAAGAAAACAAATCCTTAAAAAGTAAAATTAGTGAAGTAATTGGAGAAAATACCTCCCTAAAAAGGACCTTCAAAAACTAACTGTAAACTATAATTTGCTAAAAATTAGAATCAATCAAATTGAAAATCAGAACTCTATGATGCACCAAGAGTCAATCAAACAAAACAAGACAATTGAAAAATTGGAAGAAAATGTAAAGTATCTCACTGGAAAAACAACTGACCTAGAGAACAGATCCAAGAGAGGTAACTTAAGAATTATTGGTCTACCAGAAAGCCATGATGAAAAAAGCAACCTAGACAACATCCTCCAAGAGACTGTCAAAGAAAACTGTTCTGATATCCTGGAATCAGAAGATAAAATAGTTATTGAAAGAATTCACCAGACTCCTCCTGAAAGAGATCCAAAATTGAAAACTCCAAGAAATACAGTAGCCAAATTCCAGAATTACAAGATTAAGGAAAAAATACTTCAAGCAGCCAAAAAGAAATAATTCAAATATCCCGGAACTACAGCTAGGATCACACCGGACCTAGCAGCTTCTACATTAAAAGATCAGAGGGATTAGAATTTGATATTTCATAGGCCAAGAGAGCTAGGACTACAACCAAGGATTAACTACCCAGCAAAACTGAGCATAAACTTTCAGGCAAGGAGATGGTCCTTTAATGAAATAAGGGACTTCCAGACTTTCCTGATGAAAAAGCCAGAGCTCAATGGAAAATTTGACCTCCAATTACAAGACTCAAGAAAGACATAAAAAGGTAAACAAAGAAAACAGACTCACTCATACATACAGGCACACACCCACACTCATGCAAACATGCACATAACTTGGTATGCAACAAGAGCAAAATGTTTACATCCCTACATGAGGAGCTGATAACTGTCAATATTGAAATTTTTATGATCATCATGACCTTCAAAAGGGTTATACACAGATAGAGGGTGTGGGTATGAATGAACTAGCCTGAAGATTAAAAAAAAAACTTATTAAGGGGAACAAAGGGGCTGTAATAGGATAAAAGGAAAGGATGAGATAGGAAAAGGTAAAATATGCCATTAGAAGAGGCATAAAAACATGCTATAGTAGAG
The DNA here is from genome assembly GCA_011680675.1 of Gymnobelideus leadbeateri. NCBI lineage: Eukaryota > Metazoa > Chordata > Mammalia > Diprotodontia > Petauridae > Gymnobelideus > Gymnobelideus leadbeateri. The sequence goes on along the minus strand of WOXC01006619.1, from coordinate 1,078,210 downwards.
GGGAAAGAAAGAGGGATAGGAACAACATTCAAACACTGTTATCACTGGTTCTGGTTCAAAGAGGGATCAACTTAATCAGTAAAGTTTAAGATTCTAATATGAATAGTCACATAAATTAATTAAATAGAGGAAAAGGAGGGAGGGGGAAGAGCACTGTTTGAAATTTACTCTCATTGTTTTAGTGTCAAACAGGGAGTAACTTACTCTGATAAGTATAAAAACATATTGTGTCCTATAGGCAGTAGGAGGGTAAGGGGGAGGAGATAAAAAGGAGGAGTCTAAAGGGGGGGGGATTAGAGGGGAGGGAAATAGTAGTAAGTGGAGAGGGTAGGTAAAGAAGGGGAGTCACTGGGTGGGAACACTGAGGGAGGGGGCGGTCAAAAGGGAAAACTTCAAGGAGGGGAAGGGAGAAGGAAGAAATAAAAACATAAACAGGGGAGGGAATAGGATGGAAGGGAAGAGACAGATAGTCATCATTACTTTGAATGCGAATAGGATGAATTCTTCCATAAAACAGAGGCAGATAGCAGAATGGATTAAAAACCATAATCCTACAATATGCTATCTGCAAGAAACACATTTGAAACAAAGGGATACCCACAAGTAAAGGTAAAAGGCTAGAATAGAATTTATTATGCCTCAAGTAAAGTAAAAAAAAAAACAGGGATAGCAATCCTTATCTCAGATAAAGCAAAAGCAAAAATAGATCTACTAAAAAGAGATAAGGAAAGAATCTATATCCTGCTAAAAAGCACCATCGAAAATGAAGCAATGTCTTTACTTAACCTATATGCACCAAGTGGTATAGAATCCAAATTCCTAGAGAAGTTAAAGGAATTAGAGGAAGAAATAGATAGCAAAACTATACTAGTGGGGGACCTTAATCTCCCCCTTTCTGAACTTGATAAATCTAACTTCAAAATAAGAAAGAAGTTAAGGAGGTGAATAGAATTTTAGAGAGACTAGATATGATAGATCTCTGGAGAAAACTGAATGAGGATAAAAAGGAATTTACTTTCTTCATAGCTGTGTATGGTACATACAAAAAAATAGACCATGTGCTAGGGCATAAAAACCTCACAGTTCACTGCAGAAAGGCAGAAATATTAAATGCATCATTCTCAGATCATGATGCAATAAAAATTATATGCAATAAAGGGCCATGGAAAGATAGACTAAAAACTTATTGGAAATTAAACAATTTAATCCTAAACAATGAGTGGGTCAAACAAGAAATTATAGAAACAATCAGTAATTTCATTCAAGAGAATGATAATAATGAGACAATATACCAAAATTTGTGGGAATGCATTAAAGGCAGTTCTTAGGGGAAGTTTTATATCCCTGAGTGCATACATGAATAAATTAGAGAAAAGTGAGGTCAATGAATTAGACATGCAATTGAAAAAGCAAGAAAAAGAACAAATTGAAAATCCCCAATTTAGTACTAAATTAGAAATATTGAAAACCAAAGGAGAGATTAATAAAATTGAAATTAAGAAAACTATTGAATTAATAAATAAAACTAAGAGCTGGTTTTATGAAAAAAAAAACAATAAAATTGATAGACCTTTAGTCAATATGATAAAAAAAGAAAGAAGAAAACCATATTATGAGTATCAAAAATGAAAAGGGTTAATCTACCTCCAATGAAGAGGAAATCAAAACAATAATTAGGGATTATTTTTCCCAATTGTATGCACATGAATATGGCAATCTTAGTGAAATGGATGAATATTTACAAAATCACAAGTTCCCCAGATTGACTGAAGAGGAAGTGAATTTCCTAAATAACTGGATCTCAGAAAAATAAATCAAACAAGCCATCAATGAACTCTCTAGGAAAAACTCCCCAGGGCCAGATGGGTTTACCAGTGAATGTTATCAAACATTTAAAGAACAATTGATTCTAATACTCTACAAACTATTTGGGAAAATTAGTGAAGAAGGAGTCCTACCAAATTCTTTTTATGACACAAATATGGTACTAATTCCTATATCAGGAAGAGATAAAAGAGAGAAAGGAAATTATAGACGAATTTCCCTCATGAATCCAGATGCAAACATTTAAAATAAAATATTAGCTAAAAGACTACAACAACTTATCACAAAAATAATACACTTTGATCAGGTAGGATTTATTCCAGGAATGCAAGGATGGTTTAATATTAGGAAAACCATCAGTATAATTGAGCATATCAACAATAAAACTCGCAGAAACCACATGATTATCTCAATAGATGCAGAAAAGGCTTTTGACAAAGTACAACATCCATTCCTATTTAAAAGACTAGAAAATACAGGAATAAATGAAGCCTTCTTTAAAATAGTAGATAGAATCTATTTTAAACCAACAGCAAGTATTCTATGCAATGGGGTTAAACTAGAAGCATTTCCAATAAGATCAGGAGTGAAACATGGGTGTCCACTATCACCCCTCTTATTCAATCTGCTACTAAACACATTAGCAGTAGCAATTAGAGAAGAAAAAGAAATCAAAGGAGTCAAATTAAGCAGAGACCAAGCTATCACTCTTTGGAGGTGATATGATGATATACTTAGAGAATCCTACAGAATCAAGTAAAAAACTACTTGAGACAATAAATAAATTTGGCAAAGTTGCAGGATATAAAATAAACTTACTTAAATCCTCAGCATTCCCATATATTTCTAATGAAATTCAACAGCAAGAGATAGAAAGAGAAATCCCATTTAAAGTCACTGTAGACATTATAAAATATTTGGGAATCTACCTGCCAAAACAAACCCAGAACCTATATGATCACAACTACAAAACACTTCTCACACAAATAAAGTCAGATCTAACTAATTGGAAAAATATCAATTGCTCGTGGCTGGGTTGAGCTAATATAATAAAAATGACCATTTTACCCGAACTAAATTACATATTTAGTGCCATACCAATCAATTTATCAAAAAAAAAACCTACTTTATAGAGTTAGAAAAAATAGTAAAAAAAAAATTATTTGGAAGAACAGTCTAGAATATCAAGGGAATTAATAAAAAGAAATGCTAGGGAAGGTGGACTGGCTATACCAGATTTTAATCTGTATTATACAGCAGCAGTCATCAAAACTGCTTGGTACTGGCTGAGGAGTAGAGTAGTGGATCAATGGAATAGATTGGGTGCAGGAGATCCAGCAGTTAATGAGTATAGTAATCTATTGTGTGAAAAACTCAAAGACACCAGTTTTTGGGATAAGAATGCACTATTTAGTGGAGCAGTGAATAGAGCGCCGGCCCTGGAGTCAGAAGGACCTGAGTTTGGAGCCGGCCTCAGACACTTAATCCACACAAACAAAAACCTAGCCCTGTAACCTTGGGCAAGTTACTTAACCCCAATTGTCCTAAAGGGGTGGCTAGGTGGCGCAGTGAGTAAGAGCGCCGGCCTCGGAGTTGGGATGACCCGAGATCAGATCTGGCCTCAGAAAATGAGCACCCACACATAAATAATGACTAGCCGTGTAACCTTGAGCAAGTTACTTAACCCCAATTGCTTTAAAAAAAAAAAAAGAATGCACTGTTTCACAAAACCTGCTGGGAAAACTGGAATATAGTATGGCAGAGACTGGGCATAGACCATTATCTTATACCATATACCAATATCAAGTCTAAATGGGTTCATGATCTAGGTATAAAGGATGATACTGTAAGCAATCTGGGAAAGCAAGGAATAGTTTTTTCTGTCAGATTTGTGGAGAGGGAAAGACTTTAGGACCAAACAGGAATTAGAGAGCATTATAAAATACAAAATGGATAATTTTGATTGCATTAATTTGAAGAGCTTCTGTACAAACAATGCCAATGTAGCCAAAATCAAGAGGGAGGTGGGAAATTGGGAAAGAATTTTTACAACCTATGTCTCTGATAAAGGACTCATTTCTAAAATATACAGAGAATTGTATCAGATCTATGAGAATACAAGTCATTCCCCAACTGATAAATGGTCAAATGATATGAACAGGCAATTTTCAGAGAAACAAATTAAATATATCTGTAAGCATATGAAGAAATGCTCTAAATCACTATTGATTAGAGAAATGCAAATCAAAACAACACTGAGGTACCACATCCTTCCAGTCAGATTGGCTAAGATGACAAAACAGGAAAATGACAAATGCTGGAGAGGATGTGGACAAATTGGAACACTAATACATTGCTGGTGGAGTTGTGAACTTATCCAACCATTCTGGAGAGCAATCTGGAATTATGCCCAAAGGGCTATAAATAATTTCATACCCTTTGACCCAGCCATACCACTTCTAGGGTTATATCGCAAAGAGATCATAGAAGAGGGAGGAAGACCCATATGTACAAAAATATTTATAGCAGCTCTTTTCGTGGTTGCAAAGAATTGGAAATTAAAGGGGTCCCCATCAATTGGGGGAATGGCTAAACAAGTTGTGGTATATGCATATAATGGAATATTATTGTGCTATAAGAAATGAGGAGGAGACGGTTTTCATATTTACCTGGAGAGTCTTATACAAACTGATGCTGAGTGAGAAGAGTAGAACTAGGAGAAATTTGTATACAATCACAGACACAACATATGTGTGATGACCAACTAGGACAGACTGGACTCTTCTCAGCAATGCAGTGATATAAGTCAACCCCAAAAGACTCATGAAGGAAAGAGATGCCTACATCCAGAGAAATAACTAGAAAGAACTGAGCTTGAATCCTGATGGAAGAAAACTAATTGATCTTTTTCTTTTCATTGTTTGGTTTTGTTTCTTCTTTACCATTTTTCATCCCATCTAGTACAATATGCCTTTGTAACTTGACTAATGTCTATTGTGAAAGTATTTGCAGATATGATGTCGTGGGGTGTGGGCGGAAGGAGGGAAGGGAAATTTGAAACTAAAGGACCTATGGAATTGAATCTTGTAAACTAAAATAAACAAATAAATTTTTAAAAAAGAACACACACACACACACACACACACATATATATATATGTAATTTTAGAAGACCTTTTTAATGTTTAAATTAAGTTTTATAATTTTTAACATTCATTTTTTAAAATTTAGAGTTCCAGATTTCCTTCCTCCCTCCCTTGTGCCCCTTTTGAGAAAGCACAAAATTTTATAGAGATTGTACATGTATAGTCATATAAAACTTATTCCTGTATTACTCATTGCAACATAAAAGAAAAAACATAGACCCCTCCTCCTCATAACACCAATAAAAATAAGGAAAGTTTTTTTTAAAGGATGCTTCCATCTGCATTCAGATTCCATCAGTTCTTTCTCTGGAGGTGAATAGCATTTTTCATCATATGTACTTCAAAATTGTCTTGGATCAATTATTGTTGAGAATAATTGTCTTTCACAGTTGATCATCAAGTAATATCCCTGTTATGTTGCACAATGTTCTTTTGGTTCTGGTCACTTCATTTTGTATCACATAAATCTTTCCAGGTTTTTCTGAAATCACCCTCCTTGTTATTTCTCATAGCATAATAGTATTCCATCACAATCATATACCACCTGTTGTAAATATTTTTGTACACATAGCTCCTTTTTCTTCTTTTGACTTAGACCCACTACCTTACCCTTCTATTACTTAAGCTGTCCCCTGACCCTCCAAGGATTCCTTCTTCTTTTGAAAATATATTTGGAATACAAGTTTAGTAGTGGTATTGCTGGATCAAAGGGTATATATAGTTTCATAGCCCTTCGGGCATAGTTCCAAATTGTTCTGCAGAATGTTTGGATCTGTTTACAACTCCACCAACAGTGCATTGATATCCTAATTTTTCTATATCCCTTCCAACATTTGTCATTTTTCTTTTTTATTATATTAACCAACCTCATGGATATGTGGTGATACCTCAAAGTTTGTTTATTTTAAATTTTTCTAATCAATAATGATTTAGAGCATTTTTTTCATTTGACTATAAATAGATTTGATTTCTTCTGAAAACTGCTTGTTCATCTATGTGTAAATGACTTATTTCTTATAAGTTTGACTCCATTTTCTACATGGTGGAGAAATTATATCTTTATCAGAGAAATTTGCTGTAAATTTACTCCCTAATTTTCTGCTTTGTTTCTAATCTTGGTTTCATGGTTTTCTTTGTTCAAAGTCTTTTTAACTTAATGTAATCAAAATTATCCATTTAACTTTTTGTAAAACTATCTGTCTCTTGTTTTGTACTAAATTCTTCCTTTATTCATAGGTCTAACAGATTGATTTCTTTTGAGTAGGTAAAAGAGGCCATTCTTTGCTTCATTTTTACCCCATTTTAATCACTGAATGGGTGTTGCTTTAAACAAGCTGGTACCTGGGAAACCCCTTAGGTCAAAAAGCGAAGGCCTCCCACTGCAGCTGGACCTATCTCTAGTTGTCCTTATTTATATCTTGCCACTGGACTCTTACACAGCCCTGCCTAACTTAATTCCAATTTACTTGCAAGTCATGACATCTCCTTCCTGATATCATAGTCTGAAGAAGAACAAACAACAAAAAATGAAGAAGAAACAATATCAGATGACTCCCATGAGGATTTTTGCATAGGAAAGTAGGCATCTAGGTCAGTAGTTATTAATGTTGATTTTATTTTTTATCAGAGCTAATAAATTCCTGCTATCTTCTCTCTCTTCCAATATTTTCCATATCAATCTCTCCATGTTTTTCTAATTAGATCACCTTCAGCTCAGATTTCCTCTATACATATTTGGTCCAATTTAGTGACTTTTCCCATCTGTTCATGTTCATGCTATTCTATATAAACACATCTGAAGCCATGATTTTATACCCACATTATTCCTTCTGGAAATCACAGTACTATCATAATAGGGAGATTATTGTCAAATCATTTGACAACCATGAAATAGAAAATGTAAGATATGGGGTTATGATGAATGAAGAAACCATGCCTTTAAGACCCTTTGACCCTTCAGTCAAAACTCAGACAAGTAATTATTACCTTATTCAGAGGAAATTCTTTGGAGACTATCTTATTTTCTTCTTCATGATAGTGTGGAATAAGTTCCATCATGAGGGAAAGGTTCAAAGTCACAATATTAACCACATTCCAGCCTCAGTGCCCTATTTGTATCCATATGACATCCCATCTCCTCCCTCCATAAAATTCATAGAAAACTATTTGTTCCCTGTGTCTGCTATACTTTCGCTCTTCACTTTCACTTCTTGGAATTCCTGGACCATTTCAAGTCTAAGTTCATTTTCATTTCTTTCTATACAAAAGTTTTCATTATCTCCTTAACATTTGTACCTCCCCCTTCTATAATCAATTTTTTAAAATATTTTCTTGGGGGGTGGAGCCAAGATGGCGGAGTAGAAACAGCTCATCCAAGCCACTCTGCCCCCAGATTCCCCCCAAACGATGTAAAAGGGGACTCTGAACAACTTCTGGAGCCCCAGCACCCACAGAACAACACAGAGAAGCTAAACTCCCGCTGAGGACAGCCCAGCAGCCCTGCAGGAAGGACCAGCGCAGTGGTCTGGGACCTGGCAGCGTGCAGCGCGCAGAGCGCAGGAGCTGAGCCAAGCCCAGGTCTGCATGATAACTGTGACTGATGATATCTTTCTCACTATGAAAATAATGGAAGAAGGGGGTGTGGTCATATGAATACATATGTGAATGTCTGTGTATATGGTTACAGTTATATATGGATAGAGGGCATAAGTTGAATTTGTTGGGAAGGGAGAATACTCAAGGGATGAAATTATGAGGTGAGAGAGGAAAGTGGCAAGAGGAGATGGGGAGAGACAGTGTAGTGTAAACTATCCCATGCAGAAGAAGCAAGGGGAAGTGGTTGCAAAAGAGGGGGAGAATAAGGAAGGCTAAAAAGGCAAAACCACATTCACATTGAATTTGGTTCAGGGAGAAAATGACATACAAACTAAATGGGATATCTCAACCTGCAGCAGGATAGGGGGAAGGGGGATGGGAGGAGGGATGATGGATGGGAGGGCATCCTTGGGGTGAGGGGAGGTTGGAAGTACCCACTATAGAAGAGGGACAGGATCATGTAGGGAATGGACCAGGTGGGGGGTGGGATGAGTGGGAGGGAATTATAAGCAGCCTTGTACAATATATCTACTATGATAATGTTTTGCATAGCTAGACATGTACAACATATACTGAATTACTTATCTCCCAAGAGGGAATGGGTGACAAGGGAGGAAGGAAATGGATCTGAAATTTGAGGTCATAACATTAAATGTTTCAAATATATATAAATACTATTGTTAATACTCTTTTGCTTGTAATAGGGAGATAAGATGTGCAGGCATTGGGATGCAAAGACTCACCTTCCTCTAATGGAAAAGTCGATGGGGGTATGGGAGAAGGTATGGGAGAGAGCAGATTGGAGGAAGCGATGTCTTGTGGGATTACTATTCTGGGAGGTTGGGTAGGGGAACAATGGGGGGAAAATGATTGTAACTCAAAATCTGGCGGAAATGAATGATGTAAAACAGAAGTTAATAAAGCATTTGTTTAAAAAAAATAAACTACTCTGTTTGCTATCTAAAGCCCTTCAAAAAAAATATTTTCTTTCCATATACTTTGGATTCAGTTTTATATTGAATTAATCTTCAGAATGCACACTCCTTGAGGGAAAGGGTACTGCTTCATCTTTATCTCTATCATAAGGGTCTCTCACAACACTGAAGATATATTTTATTATGTGTTTCATAACTGTTCATTCAATTTCATTGAATTTAATACTGAAGTTATAATAACTGTCAAAGTATCATAATAGAACCTAGATGGCCAGAATATACCACTCTGCTTGTCAAATGGTCAATGTGAAGTTAATGAGAAAGGTGTTAACATGTTACCTCTGTGAGTGGGTTCTATTTTTAAAAAGGAGGTGTGTAAGGATGGGAAGAAAAACAAGCTTCTTTACTATATCTTAGGTTCCACTGAGAGGCAACACTATAGCATATTCATCTCTTTATATCTTTTTTTTTTAAAGCAATTGGGGTTAAGTAACTTGCTCAAGGTTACACAGCTAGTCATTATTTACGCGTGGGTGCTCATTTTCTGAGGCCGGATCTGATCTCGGGTCATCCCAACTCTGAGGCCGGCGCTCTTACTCACTGCGCCACCTAGCCGCCCCTTTAGGGCAATTGGGGTTAAGTAACTTGCCCAAGGTTACATGGCTAGGTTTTTTTGTTTCTGTGGATTAAGTGTTGGAGGCCGGCTCCGAACTCAGGTCCTTCTGATTCCAGGGCCGAATCTCTTTATATCTTAAGAAGGTAAGCTTAACGCCTTGTACTTCTTGAGGAATAAAAAGTTCTTTGTTATTGAATTAATAACTATTCAGTTTTCTACAACAAGGTTTTTCTGCTAATGCATTTTTCTCCATTCTCTGAGAGAAATGGTGCAATTCAAATATACTTCAGTGGTGCCCCATCCTCAGTCGTACCTAGCAAACATCCATTTGGGAAATTGCCCAGTGATAACTTAGGAGCTCTGCTTAGCACAACATAAAGACCTTGACATGTAATTTGGAACTTCATCAAAATCAATGGGAAAAAACTGAATTTAGATTACATTCTCTGATTATGTATAGTGAAAGTTGGCATACATGGGTCTAATGGTTGGATCTATTTGGCAAGCTCTCTTATTTTATCTGGCAAGGATGTTGACATAGGAAATGGTTTGGGCAAGTGGATGCAGGTTCAAGAGTGGATCTTTTTAATAAAACATACAGGCAACATGACTTGCTAGCTAAAAAGAATATCTACTATATTCTTTCTTCCATCAGATGAGGACTAGAAATTTCAAATCCTCTCTTTCTTTTATTTTACGTTTTTTAAGAAAGTAAGTTTTGGAGCCAATTGCATAACTAATACCCAGGTTTCCAGGACATCCATTTCTCTGATCATTTTAATTGGCTTATATTTAGATTTTTTTTCTTTTTCTTTTTTTTCTTTTTGGAGGGCAATTGGGGTTAAGTGACTTGCCTGAGGCCACATGGCTAATTTTTGTGTTAAGTGTCTGATTTCAGATTTGAACTCAAGTCCTCCTGACTCCAGGGCCAGTGCTCTATTCACTGTGCCACCTAGCCACCCCTTATATTTAGTTTTGATTTTGGTTTTGTTTATGTTTCTATTTCATATTTTTCTAATTAATAAGTCATTGTAAATCATTTTTGGAAGAAGGTGGGGTGTAAATAAATAAAATGAAAACCACACAGTCAAACTTGTGTCCTTTATTTGACAGGTTTTCATAACTTCATATTTCATAGAAGCAATAAATTCAATTACATATATGTTCACAAAGCACTTATTATGTGTTGAACCTGTTTTCCTACTAGAAGGAGATCAAGAATATGAAGAAAAATGGGATGCAGTTTCTCCTGTCTCTGTTCACTTACAAATTAATGCAAGGATTAACAAATACACAGATATTTATAATACAAATAGAGGTTGAAAGTGCAAGAGAGGTTAAAAACAAAGTACTATGGAAGCTTATGAGTATTGTTTTGTGAATGATTATAAACATTAAAATGCCAGGTATTTACTTTCTTGTAGGTTACTCACACTTAGAATGAATGAGCAACTCATGGTTAATAACTGCTGGATTGGAAATACTTTAAGGAGAGAGATTATAGGGGTAATAGAACTGTAATCAATATTCAAGTCCTCCAGTTGAACTCTCCACCTTTTAGTTAACGAACCTAAAGCCCAACAAGACTGAGTGATTTGCCTAAAGTAACACTACTATTAAGTAACAGAGGCAAGGTTTCAAATGCAGCTCCCATGTATGATCCCAATTCATTGTTCATTCCATTACAACATAGAGTCTCTGTTCAGATAATTCTCTTTGATATCTTTCATCTCTAAAACATTATGAGTACCAGGATTGTGAGGATTCAATAGCCTATAAAACTATAGGGCAGAGATGTCCAAACTTTGTTTAATGATACTATACTTCACCAGAACAGTTCCTGGTACATAGTAGTTGTTTAATAAATGCATGTTGGCTTATTGACTACTACTCCACTAGAACAAAAGCTTGAAGTTACATTAGATATCATCTAGTCCAATCAACAAGCACTTGCAATATGCCAAGCACTAAGGATGCAAGGAAAAGCAAAACCAGTCTTTCTTTTCAAGGAACTCACAATGCAATGGGGAAGTTAACATGCAAACAAGTATAAATAAGACATATATGGGAGAAATTTGAGATGTTTTCAAAGAGAAAGAATTAATATTGAAGGGGATAAGGAAAAATTTCATGGAGAAGGTAGAATTTTAGCTGACACTTGAGTAAAGCTGGGGAACAAAGGAGGCCAAAAAGAGGAGGGAGAACATTTGAGGCATGGAGAGGAGCAGTCTCTGCAAATGAACTAAGTAAGGAGATGGAGTGTCCAGTTAGAGGGACAGCATGGAGGCCAACTTCATTGGGTGATATATGACATGAAGGGGAGTAAGGTTTAAGAAGACAAGGTTATGGGGGGATGGAGCCAATATGGTGGAGTAGAAACAGCACTTCCAAGGTGGTCTGCCCCACACCATGTCTAAACAATGTAAAAGGGGAATCTGAACAACTTCTGGAGCCCCAACACCCACAGAACGACACAAAGAAGCTACCTGCTGCTGAGGACAGCCCAGCAGCCCTGCAGGGAGCAGCCAGCACAGTGCTCTGAGAGTGGGCAGCACAGCGCACTGGGAACTGACAGCACAGCACTCTGGGAGCAGAGTGCAGGCCCTCATGAGCCGTGGTTTTAGCCCCAGGGTGGCTGGGCCAGCAGCCCACTGGAGGGACCCCAGAACACCAGCAGCTGTGGCGATTCCAGATTTATCAGCACAGATATGCCTAGGACAAAGTGAGAGGTTAGTGCCCTATGGACTTTGGGACCAGTATTTGGGGAACATGTCGGCTTCCTCCCCCGGGGGCAAAAAGGTGCTGAGGAAACATGGCACAGAGGCCATTTTGCAGCATCAGTGGCAGCTCCAGCTCCTGGTCTGTGAACTGTAGAGAGATCCAGCAATCAGTCTGGGGGTTAATCTCTCTTGCTTTAACCTGCTTGGATCTGGATTGTGGTCTTGGGGGGAAGTCTGGGGTGGGTATCCAATTTGCCAGAGTGGGTGGAGGCTTTACAGAGGCCACCCAAACTGCGGAAGTTGTGAAGACTGTTAAACAGATCCAAACAAATGAAAGAATAGAAGGCAATGTGAAATATCTCATGGGAAAAACCACTGACCTGGAAAATAGATCCAGGAGAGACAATTTAAAAATTATTGGACTACTTTAAAGTCATGATCAAAGAAACAACCTAGAAATCATCCTTCAAGAAAATCTCAAGGAAAATTGCCCTGATATTTTAGACCCAGAGGGCAAAATAGAGGTTGAAAGGATACACTGATAGCCTCATGAAAAGGATCCCCAAAAGAAAACTCCTAGGAATATTATAGCCAGGTTCCAGAACTCCCAGATCAAGGAGAAAATGCTACAAGCAGCCAGGAAGAAGCAATTGCAATATTGTGGAAACAGAATCAGAGTAGCCCAGGACCTGGCAGCTTCTACACTGAGGGACCAGAGGGCATGGAATATGATATTCCAGAGGGCAAAAGAGCTGGGATTGAAGCCAAGGGTCACCGACCCAGCAAAACTTAGCATCTTGTTTCAGGGGAAAATATGGTCATTCATTGGAAAAGAGGACTTTCAAGCATTCTTGAGGAAAAAACTAGAGTTGAATAGTAAATTTGACATTCAGACACAAGAATCAAGAGATGCTTGAGAAGGTGATCAGGGAAAAGAAATCAAAAGGAACTTATCAAAGTTGACCTATTTATATTGCTACATGGAAAAACAATAACTGTGTCTGATGAAACCTTTCTCATTATGAAAATAATTGAAGAAGGGTATATGGACATATGAATGCATATGTGAATGTGTGTATATAGGTTTACAGGTATATGAATAGAGGGCACAGGTTGAATGTGGTGGAAAGGGATGATACTTAAGGGGTGAAGTTAAGAGGTGAGAGAGGGTGCAAGAGGAGATGGAGAGAGACAGGGTAGGGTAAAGAGTGTAAAAATTTCTATCTAACTCTATCTCATGTAGAAGAGGCAAGGGGAAGTAGTTGCAGGGGAGGGGAAGAATAGGAAGGCAAAAAGGCAAAACCTTATTCTCATTGAATTTGGCTCAGGGAGAGAATCACATACATACTAAATGGGATATCTCACCCTGCATGAGAGTAGGGGGAAGGGGGATGAGAAGGGAAATGATGGAGGGGAGGGCATTCTAGGAGGAGGGGACTTTGGAAGTACACACTTTCAAACAGGGACAGGATCAAAGTAGGGAATGGACCAGGTTGGGGGTGGGATGGAAATATAAGCAGTCTTTTACAATATATCTACTATGGTAATGTTTTGCATAACTATACATGTACAACACATACTGAATTGCTTATCTTCCCAGAGGGAGTGGTTGACAAGGGAGGAAGGGAATGGATCTGAAATTCGAAGTCTTAAAATTGGATGTTTCAAGTGTATATGGATGCTATTGTTGATACTGTTTTGAATGTGATTGGGAGATGTGATGTTCAGGCACTGGGGCTCAGAGATTCACCTTGCCCTAGTGGCAAAGTCGAAGGGGGTATGGGAGAAGATATGGGAGAGAGCAGATTGGATGAGGGAATATCTAGTGGGACTGCTATTCTGGGGTGGTGGGTAGGGAAAAAATGAGGAAAAATTGTAACTTAAAATGTGGTGTAAATGAATGATGTAAACCAGAAGTTAATAAAGCATTTGTTAAAAAAATAAAAAAAAGAAGACAAGGTTATAAAGGACTTCAGAAGTGTTTAGAAGAAATTTTTACACTCTTTAAAAGATGATGAAATTGAGGCAACTGACTTTATTTGGTTCATCCAAGGTCATATCCCAATTATATGTCAAGGTAGGAACTAAAATTCAGACCTCTTATTCTTCAATATGCTGTGCTTTCTATTATATAACATGTTATTTGCCAAGAAATTGGACACCATTTAATATAATAAACCAATCAGTATAATGGTGTCTGTGTTCACTGTCCTTTTTTTGTCCCAGTGGTAGAATTTATGGCTTATTCAAAAGATATTAGAGTATCAGAATGGTACTTGTTAAATCTTGCAAAGTAATATTTAGCAATAGGATCTAAGTATCCCTAGCTGATGAGAGCAGCAGGGAAAGAATGCAGGTCTCCACATTATGCAACATTGCAGAGAGAGGGGTGGGGAGAATGAAGTGGGGGTTTGTGTGTGTGTTTTTTTCTTATTCTATTCGTAGAATTGTATCTTATACAGAATCACTGAATTTTTGAAATGGAAAATGCCTCAGTGGCCATCTATTCCAATCCTTATTCAACTTACACCCTAGACTGATATAATAAAACACAATAACGGATTTGATGTTACAGATAAGGATAGAGGGCTGTGTCTGGGGAAATGTGAGGAAGATATTATCTTCTCAAGCTGGAAAAGAAAGGTGTAGCGATAAAAGCCTGGATCATTGACCTGAAGAAGAATATACCATTCCGTTATGGTTTGGAGATGCTGACTATAATATATGGCATCCCAGGTAGCACAACCAGTTTGATTCTCTACAGCGTACAAGATGAGAATATGTTGGCAAAACCTCTCACAAGAACCAATGATTTTTACCTTATCAAGTAAAGGAAAATTGTGACCCTGGTGTGGACATAAGGTCCAACATATTTGTACAGCATAAAGTGGTATAGATAAAAGGAGCTCATATTAGAAGAAGTGAACTGTTATTTTGAATCCTCAGTCTGAAATATACTGACTGTCTGAGCTTGGAAAAATCATTAAATTCTTCTGACTTACAGTTTCTTCATCTAAAAAATGAGAATAATCATATTTAAACTAATCACTGGGAAGCAGAAGCACTGTGAGGAAAGCACAATGTAAATCTCTAAAATATTCTATCAAAGTAATCTGTTACTATTACCACTCAGACCCAGGAGCTTGGTAAAAGTCAGAGAAATGTGAGTTGGGACACAAAGTAGGTCATCTTAGTATCACACAAGCCCCAAATTAGAAAAAAAAAACTCAGGGGCCACTTAATACATCCATGCCTCAACAGGAAACTCTTCTACAATATCCCCAAAAAGTGGTCATTTAAACTCCTTGAAAATATCTGTTGATGTTGAAGTCAGTTTACAAAGACAGTTTATTCTATTTTCGATAACTCTAGTGAGTGAATTAAGTGCCTGTTTTGTGCAAAATTCTGTATGAATCACTCCTACTTTCAAGGAAGTCATATTACATTAGAGGGAGACAAAATATATATGAGGTCCCAGTTGCAACTCAGATGGAAATAGGTGTTGCAGAAAGGTAGATGCAAAAGATGGATGCTATCCCCTTTAGCATTATTTCCATTAATGAAGCCATAACAGTTTTTGATGATCAACTAGTTGATGGTTCCTAGGACTTTGGTTGCAAAAAATGTTTTTTGAGTCTTCATGAGCTTTCTCTGCTGAAGAGGCTGAAGAGATTGGGCCTACTGCACCCGCAGAAAAAATTCCAAGGTCTTCTAATCTCCACAAGCATTGTTTCCCTAGACAATGGCAATGAGGGTATAGGAAGTTAGAATAAAAGCTGATTATATGTTATATGTTATAATGTTATATGTTATTCCTGGGGTTCTTCAGGCTTGTCTTACCAACTATTGGTCAGCAGTGGATATAGAGGCAGGCTGGTTCTCCACACATGTTGCTCCTATGGATGGCAGCAATGCTTAGACCAGAAACAGACCTGCTGGCGTAATAGTACAGCTGTTCTCAGAGCTCTTGGGTTTTCCTGTCAGTCTCTGACAGTTATTTGCCAAATGATATTTGCGTTGCTTGGAATAGGAAGCCCCTTTTCCACAGGAGTTGCTCCTCTATGAACACATTCATGGAGTTGAGAGCTTACCTCCATGACATAGCCAGTTCATTCTCCCTTTCAATCTTGTTCAGTCCTGAGCAAAGCATAGAATGCAAAGTTGGGGGTGGGCGAGAGTGGCACATACGAATAGGGGCAGGCAGGAAATGCAACAGTATTGAAAAGAAACTGATCTCTTCTTTCTGTCCAAAGTGCTGTACCCAAGGCAAAGTATTCAGCCTACTGGTAGGAATATAATATAATATAATATAATATAATATAATATAATATAATATAATATAATATAATATAATATAATATAATATAACATAACATAACATAACATAACATAACATAACATAACATAACATAACATAATATAATATAATATAATATATATGCATACATATGTTGATTTATGAATTAATCAGATTGTAGGCTGATCCTACTCCCTGGCCAAATATATCCTGGCCACAGAAGTCACTATTTTTGTCTGTATTGTCTGTTTCATGATTCATTCTGAGTCAGCATATAGTGTGTAAGGGATGTCAGGAGAAAGATTCAATTCTGATTACTATACTCAATCTTGCAGCAACTGCTGAATATTTCTAAGAAAACTAAATGGTGATTTATTACATATTGAGATGCATTGAGCAACCATTTGAACTTAGGACAGAAAATAGTTTTTCAAGTGCAAGAAGTTGAGTTAAATGATAGTTTTAAAATGAATAGAAATCTGTCTTTAATAAAAAGGAATTCATTCAAGAAAGAGCCTCAGTATATCTCCCTGTATTTAAGGACTTCATAAACCACAAGCATTTCTGATAGCTTCATTCTTATTTTTATTTTTTGTGAACTCACAAATAACTTTTATTGCACATTAAAAACATGTTCATATGTTGGGACCAATGCCCTTTTCTTAACAATGAATTCACATATTATGGGGGAATTCAGGACAGCCATTTAGGAAACCAAACAAACAAACAAACAAATAAGCAGTCTCTCCCCTTTTACTTTTTTTATTATGTGGGAGCTAGCTCAGAAATTATAGGATTTATTAGTTTGAGAGGGAAATGTTTGCTACTTTCATCCCTATTTGAACTTAGCTGCCCTTCTTTCTAAAGAAATACTTACTGAATGTGTGTGCAGTGGGAGGAGTGGGGAAGAAGCCCTACTGCCTAGAGTTCAGGGATGATTTGAGGGCTAATATAATGTATATTGAAAGGTAAAGGTGGGATCATGGGGCCCTTGAACAGCAACAGAATCCTATTGAACAAATGCTGATGGTACTGTCTCAATTCTTTCATTCAATTATTTTTTTCAGTATTCAATGAATCCTACAGGATCTAAACCACTTGCTAGGTGGGTCAATGAGGATAGAGGGCAGACAATAAGTTGGTTTTTTTTTCCTCTCAAAGAGCCTAAAATATAATTGAGGAATTCAAACATACATATAAATAAGAAAAGAAGTAGAAGCACAGAATTTTAGTGACAAAAGCAAAGAAACAAGGCAAAGGTATTGATATTGTCACTACTTATAAAAGTTTAATTGATATAAATCATTTGTCACAAAGGGGAGGTCTAAAGAGGTAGGTATTATATGGCAAATTATGAATCTTATTATCAACAAGAGATATATAGTAGCAACCCCACCTCCAAAACAAAACAGACTAAAACAATCCGTATAAGATTACAAATGCATTGATGAAAAACCGTGGAGGAAGGTGACATCCTTTTCACAATATCTATGTAATTCTTCATTGATTATATTTAATCCTACACCCTTGATAGGAAGGTTATGGATTGTAGATACAAAATTACATTCATATTTACCAATTAGAAGATCTCCCAAGTCAGGATGGATATGTCTTCCACATATGCAGATCAGAAATACCCCAAACCCTCTCCTGACATTTTGATTACTGCTATGGCTACCATCTTCATCCCAGTCTCCAGGCTCATGACTAAGTTGTCGTCCAGAACTTATGCTCTCTCATCCCACCTTGCTCGTACTTTTGCCAAGGCCTGTCAATTTTACCTTTATAACATGTTTTGTACACACATAAACAGTGGCACTGCCACCACCTCACATTTACACTATTGCAATGACATTGCCAGTTGGTTTCCCAAGACTCTTCCTACTTTATTCCATCCTCTATCTGACTGCCAGAGTAATATTGCAAAAGCCCAGACCTGACCTTGTCACCACCACCTCTACTTTATAAAAGTTCCCTGTTACGTCCAAATGTCTCTGTTTGACATTCAAAGCCCATCATAACCTGCCTCCCTCCACCTTTCCAGTCTTCTTATGCTTTATACCCCTGTGTCTTGTACCCTTTGAGCTAAGAGCACTCTCTTCCTTGCTATTCCTTATACAAGACACTTCATTTCCTATGCCAGGACATTTTCATTGTTTATTGCCAATGCCTGAAATACTCCCTCTCCTCATTTCCACCTCCTGACTTCCTTCAAGTCTCAGATAAAATGCTGTCTTCTATAAGAAGGTTTTTTTCTTAATTTTTTACTTCACTTAATTCTAGCTCTTCTCTCTGTTGATTATGTCCAATTTATCATATAGCTTGCTTGTACAATTACATATACATTGTGTCTCTTGTTGGAATGTGAGTTCATTGAGAGGAACTGCTTTTTGCCTTTCATTATATCCTCAGCACTTAGCAACGTGCCTGGTATATGGTACTTTATAGATGTTAATTGACTGACTTTATCTTTTTTTTTTTTTTAAGCAATTGGGGTTACGTAACTTGCTCAAGGTTACACCGCCGGTCATTATTTATGTGTGGGTGCTCATTTTCTGAGGCCAGATCCAATCCCGTGTCCTCCCAACTCTGGGGCCAGTGCACTTACTCATTGCGCCACCTAGCCTCCCTGACTAACTTTATCTTTATAATATTTTCTATTTCTTTCCATAAATCTTTAATAGAGGAAATACTCTAACATTCTGGAACATTCTTGTTCCGTAACATCTGGAAATTTGCTATTTTTCCCTTTAACTATGTACTGTTGTTTCTCCTTTGAATACAATTATTCTCTACTTTGCTAGTCTATATATATCCTCAATAAAGCTTTTATGTGACTTTGCACATGAGTCATTAGTGTTGTTATGCTGCAGCCTACTTAAGTTTATTTGTCTTTCCATTGTACATTGTGTTATTTATAAGTTTTTTATGTACATTGGTTTATTCTATGATATATTGCCAAGTAGGAATCTCAGACTCAACTCCAGAAGATGGGCCTAAAAGGTTACTATTATTTTAGTCCTTTTTCTACTGAATTTTAAGTTATTTTTCATAATCACACTGACAAAGTTTGGAGATTATCTTAAAAGAGTAGAGTTAAAACATGCAACTAGGTCAGGCATAGACAATGGAACCTTTGTATATTTCCTAAAATGCATTATCCCAAGCCATATTTAGTTACCCTTTATCTGAACATTGTCTTAGGAACCTGAAAAGTGTGGAAGCAGGTATGCATTATCAATATGTGACAGGATTTTTTTTCTCTGTGTAAAGAAATATAACTCAGGGCGGAGCCAAGATGGCGGAGTAGAAACAGCTCATCCAAGCCACTCTCCCCCCAGATTCCCCCCAAACTATGTAAAAGGGGACGCTGAACATCTTCTGGAGCCCCAGCACCCACAGAACGACACAGAGAAGCTAACCTCCTGCTGAGGACAGCCCAGCAGCCCTGCAGGAAGGACCAGCGCAGTGGTCTGGGACCTGGCAGGGGATGGGAGGAGGGATGATGGATGGGAGGGCATCCTTGGGGGGAGGGGAGGTTGGAAGCACCCACTATAGAAGAGGGACAGGATCATGTAGGGAATGGACCAGGTGGGGGGTGGGAGGAGTGGGAGGGAATTATAAGCAGCCTTGTACAATATATATACTATGATAATGTTTTGCATAGCCAAACATGTACAACATATACTGAATTACTTATCTCCCAAGAGGGAATGGGTGACAAGGGAGGAAGGAAATGGATCTGAAATTTGAGGTCTTAACATTAAATGTTTCAAATATATAAAAATACTATTATTAATACTCTTTTGCTTATAATTGGGAGATAAGATGTGCAGTCATTGGGACACAAAGATTCACCTTCCGCTAATGGAAAAGTCAAAGGGGGTATGGGAGAAGGTATGGGAGTGAGCAGATTGGAGGAAGCGCTATCTTGTGGGACTGCTATTCTGCGAGCTTGGGTAGGGGAATAATGGGGGGAAAATGATTTTAACTCAAAATCTGGCAGAAATGAATGATGTAAAACAGAAGCTAATAAAGCATTTGTTTAAAATAAAAAAAAATAACTCAGATGCTCTGTTTGTGTGGCTACCATTCCATTATTTTGATCCACAAATATGATTTTCTGTGGCCATCATAAGTTGGCCACATACCAAACTTTACAGGAAGACAACAAAAGAACAACAGTAGCTTAGATCCTAGCTCTCATATTTCACCTAAGTCTGGTAAGTTATTTCTATATTAATAAATCTAAGAAGCGTACATGTTTCTGTAGGGAAGCATTGCTTATTCTTAAAACATGAAATCATTTTATTGAGTCATTTTCATTTTTTTCAAAATTGTGAAATGTGACAGTTTTCTCCTCCTTCCTTAAACTTTGATTGTCTAGGATAAAATGAGTGATCTTCAGCCAGCTGCCCATTCCTTAATATGAGTTGCTAAGCATTTGCTCATTAAAAGTTAAAATCCCATTATTTTCTTCATTCCCATGGACATCAAAATATCAAAAGCTTTCAAAGACAATTCTGACAATCCTTTAGTTTCTGTAAGTTTGCCATTTTCTTCCTTGTTCTTTCTTGTCCAGATTAAAAATGATAAAGAGGCCAAGAGTTGGAACTAGAATCCAATTGCATACATGAAGGATTTCCTCTGAGTTTTCTGCACCACTGATGAAATCAAACTCTTGAGTAGAAAATTCTGACATTTTGTCTAAAGATGACTAGACAGTGTTTATTGCTATTGAATAAAATTGAGGGAGTGAAGTAAGAGAAATTATTTTGGCTACTGCTTGTAATACTAATCCACATATGTAAACATAAACAGATGTATATACCTGCATGCATATACATCTACATATATAGATATATTTCTCTTGTATTTATATGCATTTCTATTATGTATACATTTTCTATTGTACATTTTCTACTATGTGTATCCCACTTTATTAGTAAAATAATCAGATGGAAGGAAATATATGAATATAGGATTTCAGATAGTCACTCCCAACATCGTATCTCATGATTTGGTGAATAGTAAGGCTGCTGCTGTATGTATAGCTTTAAGAATTAGCAGAGAAAGTTTAATCAGAAGACATTTTTGGATAAATAACTTTTTATGTTGGGACAGCTAGATGACTGAACCTATAATAAGGAAGACTCTTTCTGAGTTCAAACCTGGCCTCAGATGCTTACTAGCTGTGTGACCCTGGGCAAGTCACTTAACCCTGTTTGCCTCCATTCCTCATCTGTAAAATGAGCTGGAGAAGGAAATGACAAACCACTCCAGTGTCTTTGCCAAGAAAATACCAAATGAAATCACAAAGATTTCGACACTACTGAAATGACGGGAAAAAAAACAGGAGAAGCAAAAAAAAAAACCCAAAAACAACCAACCAAACAAAAAAAAACCCCAAAAAACAACAAAACCCAAACATCATTTATTTACAAGGTACAATGGGTTCATTGTACCTTATGAACTCCCATGGGTTCCTAAGTCAGTTGATATGTGAAATGTAGACACTGAAATGTAAATCTATTCCTCCCTTTAGATCTGTGAAAATGCAAATTCGTTGGTCAATGGCTGATATTAACTGGAGGTGATGATAAAGTCTGGCAACTATTAAAAACTTAATTCAATTAAGAGAAAAAGAAAATGCCAAAATTCTTCTCCTCCCCCCCAAAAAAGTAAGTACTTGGTTTTTAAAATCATGTTGCTGTTAGATTAAAGGTTATGAGAATAGTCTCCAACCCATGATTTCATCATTATATGGAAAGGGGAGGTGGAGGAAATTAAATGTTTCATATTGAAACTTGTTTTGGAACAATTCATTCTAGACGTCTCTTACTTAAAGTAAGAGTTTGATGCGCTCATCAAGCTTAGGGAAGCAGAAAACAATGAGAAACCTGATGAAAACTGGAATTAGTTACCTGTGTGATCTTGAACAAGTCACTTTACCTCCCTGAACCTCAGTTTTCACATTTATAAAATAGAGAGGTTCCACTACATGATTATTAAAGATTCTTTCAATCCTAAAACAAGACAAAACTGGAATTAGGATTGTCTCCAAAGCATTTAGAAGAGCTTACAAATATAAAATTGACTGAAATACATGCTTCCTGTTTATTAACCTTATATTACAAGAGATAATTCACTGTTCAAATATTTCAAGAAATGTATGTATGCATGTGTATAACATATATATATACACATACACATGTACACATGAACATACACATACATACACATATACATATACATGAAAATAGTTTGTGCCTCACCCATCAGGCACCAACAAAATGATATACCTGTGTGCTGAAAATAGCCCTCCAAATTTATTCATTATGCCTCCCATATGTTGTCATCAAATTTCACATTATTGAGGGTTTTTTATTCTTGCACATACACAAGACCAGTTTGTTGCCCTTCTCTTTGTTTTTTCTTCTCCTTTATTCCCTCTCTGTCCTCAAGTTTCTTCCACAATAGATACATGCATACACACACTGGAATATTTTTGTAAAGCTGATATCAGAAGACCAGACTAAGGCATCTCTCAGTACACACTGCATCTTACTTGGCTTTACTAAATAATTATGTTTGTGAGTCGGTAACAGTCATTCTATATTTGTGAATCCATGCCCACAGTTCTGTCATATTACCACTTCCTTTACTCCTACATACACTATGCAGACTGAAGGCTTGAGGAAACTACATTGACTGTGTCTACAATAATTTCATGTCACATGTCACACATGTCACACATCACATAATTTCAACAATGCTCTTACAGTGACAAGGCAGTCCTTTTACAACTCCTTAACTGAATCACAGACAGGTGCTGTGTGTATGCAAGAATGAAAAAAAAATACTTGGTGCTCATCTTTTTAGGTTTTCATAGCACTGCTCTCCTGGCTTTCCTTCTACCTATCTGACTGCTTCTCAGTCTCCTTTGCTTCATCCATTTACATAATGTCCACTATCTGTGGGTGTACTCCAAGGCTCTGCCCTGGGGCCTCTTTTTTTTTTTTCTCTGTGTACTTTTTTCACTTGATGATCTCATCAGCTCCCATGGGTTCACTGATCATTTCTATGAAAATGACTCTCAGATCTACTTGTCTAGCCCTTACCTCTTTCCTAACCTCTTCTCTCACTTCTTCAACTGACTATTGGACACATGAAATTGAATGTCTTATAGATATCTTAAACTCAACATGCCCCAAACTGAAATCATTATCTTTCCTTCAAAACTGGCGCATCTACCAAACTTCCCCATTACTGTTTTTAAAAAATATTTATTTTATTTATTTTTCTTACATTTTGAGTTCCAATTATCTCCCTAGAGAAGGCTAACATTTGATATCGATATTTATATGGAAGTGTATGATACAAAATTCCATATATCCTTTCTTTCTCTGGATGTAGATAGCATTTTCCTTCATATGTGCTTCATAATTCATTCAAATATTCATATTACTCAGAATAGCTTAGTCATTCACATTTAATCTTTAAACAATATTGCTGTTACTGTATACAGTTTTCTTCTTTCTGCTCATTTCATTCTGCATTATCTCATGTGAGAGATAATGTTTTTGCCAAAATCAATCTGCATGTCATTTCTTACAGCATACTAGTATTCTACCACAATCATATACTGTAGTTTATTCAGTCATTTTCCAATTGATGGACATCACCTCAATTTCCAATTCTTTGCCACCACAGAGATGCTATAAATATTTAAGAGCATAAAACTTCTTTTACTTTTTCCCCGACCACCTTGGGACACAGATCTACTAGTGGTATTGCTGGGTCAAAGGGCATATTCAGTTTTATAACTCTTTGGGCAAAATTCCATATTACTCCCCAAAATGTTTGGATCAGTTCACAATTCCACCAACAGTGAATTAGTTTTTCAATTTTTCCTAACTTCCTCTAACATTTGTCATTTTCCCCCTCTTTCTTTTTTACCCAATCTGAAAGGTATGAGATGGTACCTCAAAGTTATTTTAAATTGCATTTCTGTAATCAATAATGATTTAGAGCATTTCATATAACTATACATAGCTTTGATTTCTTCCAAAAACTGCCTGTTTATATTTTTTTTAACAATTTATTGATTGAGGAATGACCTATTCTTATAAATATGACTTAGCTCAGCTCTCTATTTACTTGAGATATGAGTTCTTTAATTCAAGAAACTATCTATAAAATGTTTTCCCAATTCTTTACCTATTAATGTTAAAGGAATACCATCCTTCCATTCACCTAGGGTCCTAATCTGGGTGTCATCCTCACAGAGAGTGGTCAAGTCTTATCATTTCTACGTTTGTCACATCCCTTATATATGCTCCCTTTCTCTTTTGACACTCAAATCATCAGGCCCAGGTCCAGGTCCTCATTGTAAATAAATAATTAAATAGGTAGATAGATAGACGGATAGACAGACAGACAGATAGATAGATAGATAGATAGATAGATAGATAGATAGATAGATAGATAGATAGATAGATGGATGGATGGATGGATAGGTAGGTAGTTAGATAATATGTATTCTTAATTTTTATTTTATCTAATCAGTACTGAAAATCTCTAAAATAGGAATAACCTGCCCCATAAAAATATTTATTTGGGAGCTATGTGGAGGATGGATTATAAAAGGAAATATATTCTTCAAACACACATATTATGATTGCGTTTTATTTTTAAATTGTACAAATGTGAGATTGCATTGATATACCTTATTTAAACATTCCCCTTCTTCTGGAAATAAACCATGTTCAATTTATGCAATTATAAAATGATTCTATAAAAGGTTTTTTAAGGCAGTTTTTTCTCTGTTGATAGCATATTCAAGATAATATCCTTAACAACATTTATTAATTTTTTTTCTAAATACCAATGCCTAGTTATTTAGGAAAGAGATTCTTCTCCTTTGCAATTTTATCTGCAATAAATGAATGTATACATTTCTTTATAATGACACCAAAAATGTTATTGCTTTTAGTTATTTTTTTATCATTTAATAAGCATGCCACAATATCTCTGAGTTTTTTTTTTCATATCTTTGAGTTGTTACAGAGATTGGATAATTTGAAATGATTATTAATAACTTCTTCCTCTTTTGTAAACTGTGTTCTTTGACCTTTTACCAATTAGGAACTGACAATTACATTTTTACAATTCTTTATTTTAGAATGGTAAGTATCTGTCATGCATTACAAAATATTTCCCCATTCTGTAATTTTTGTTATATTTTTGTTTTTTCTTTTTGTTATATTTGGATTCACTTTTTTATTTTAATGAAATTTGGAACATCCATACTTCTCTTTTATATTTTTGTACTTTTAAAAGATGCTTAACATTTAGCTGTTATTCACTGAGATATATGATGTGAGATGGTGGTCTAAATATATTTTTCTCCATTTAACAAACAAGTCTCCTGCATGTCTGTTTATTAAATAACCTTTTCAATGGTATTTTAAAAATTTTAGTGAAATAGTTATCTTGTGTATTCAGATGGCTATATCTATTTTGTTCTCTTTGTCTATTTCTCTCCCTCCCTCTGTAAGGTCTGGAATTCCCCTGGCTGGGGAACCCTGTATCTCCCCCATAACTGTGGGGTATTCTTTTGATACCAAAGGAAGAGGGCAAGCATCTCGAGATTGATTATAGGTAGTAATTTAATCAGTCATTATGAGTACTGAAAAACAGAGGTAATCTTCAGTCTGGGGCAGCAGACAGATAGTTCTGTGGTTCCCCATTCAAGAATTCAAAAATCCCCATGATAATTATAGAAAATAGACAAAAGTAGGGGGAACAAGAGAAGGCATCATTACCTATTAGTGGATATTTTTGTTTTCTGCTTAGTAATTGCAATGGCAAGCAAAGTAATACTTTCCTCACTTTTTCAGCTATTGAAGTGCCTTTGAGTCTCACTTTTGATGCTGTCAAGTCTTTGTTGAAAACAGCATATATTGTGTTGCCCGTAATAGGCCTAAGGGAGTTTGGAGACCTTTCCTACCCTTAATAGGCCTAACATCATCACATGGAGTCCATGGTGGGATGAGCTTGCCAAAAAAGCAGAACAGGAAGGATGGAACAGTAAGGATGGAGCAAGAAGGAGCAGAGCAGAGAAAAGCTCAAGCATGAGTTGGAACAAGAACTAAGAGTCAGAATGTTTGTGATGTTGGCACTCTGTTGTTCTGTCTGTTGTCCTGTGTTGGTGTCACCATGATTGAACTTCCACCTTTCACAGAGTTTATGTTTTAGTTTATTACTGAATTTTAGAGCTTTTTCCAAATTTGAACCATACACTCTCTAAATATGTATACATAGGTTTGTGTGTCTGTATGCATGTATTTAAATATATACACTGACTGGTGGCATATAGCTTCAATGGTAACTGTTTTATATTATGTTCTAAAAGACTGGAAACTCAAGACTGCCAACTTTTTCACATTTTTCTTTATATTTCTGCCAGTTAATTTTTTCATATAAATGTCCATTTTATTTATTCAATTCTCTGCACAAACTCATTACTGTTTTATTACTATTATATTAACACATAAAGTATTTTCATGATTTTGTCATTTTTATAATATTAATGTGGCCCATTCATGAACGTTAGATTTTTTAAAATCATTATGGTTTTAGAGCTATCTTTTAACATAATATGTGTGTGGAGGGCAGCTAATTATAAAATATCTTATGCTGTTTGATCTTATTATCTATGAGCATTCTTTGTATGATAATTTCTTGATCTTTATTACTTGTATTACACATATAATTCTGTGGTTTAACATTTTACCTTTCATTCTTGGAAATGGAATTGAATTATCTCAATTAATTCCTTGATTGAGACAATTGCTTTTTCTAGGTACATTGTCACTTTGATGTTTTGATACTCCAAATTATGATTTCTTATGAGAATGCTTGATCTCTTCATTTCCAGTGTAAATCCTTCTGCCTTTTTCCAGTCTTGTTAAAATTGCTAGTGTTTCCCAGTATTATGTCAAGTACTAGTAGTGTGACTTCCAAGCAAGTTCATTTGCCCCTCAGCATCATAGGCAAATCCCATAAATTTTAAGTTATAGACTGCTGACCTTCATTGGTAGAGAAAATTTCCTCATTTAGCATTTATGTCATTGAAGTTGCAAATCCAGTGCTTATCCCCTAGATCTTGGGTATCCAATAGAAACAGGAGTTACATTTTCTATCTCTTTTGTAATGGAATTGCTTCTCTTTCTCAGATGCCAATAATTTTGGCTTCTGTCTTAAAGGAAGATATTATTTATTGTATCACAAAGAATTCTTCTATCTGTATTTCTTTCAGAATTTATATCATGAATGTATGATTTTATTAAAACTTTTCCTGCATGTTAATGTAATCATTTAATTAATTTTTGAATATGATTTCTATCATATTGATATTGTTTCTCTTGAATATCTAGTATAAAATCCTGTTTGTTTGAGATGATTTTTTAAAATGTATTTTAGCATTCTGTTAGCTAATATTTCATTTTGTATTTTATGCTTATATTCATCAAGAAAATTTCTTGATAATTTTAAATTTCAGTGTCAACATTGCCAGTGTTTGAAATGAGTACAATATTTGTCTCACAAAATAAATCAGAGAAGTCTGAACTTGAGGTTCTTATACCCACAGGAAGAATTGTTTTGTGTCCGCTGTCTTCTCCTCTGCTCTGGATCTAGGAATGCCACTTTTAATACAGGGCAACTAGGTTCCTGTTTCTCACACTCTTTTTCATTAAACTGCAATCCTAGGACCTTAAGAATGATTTACCTAAGATTCAGGAATATATAGATTGTTACACAGTGATAACACTACTAGGTCTATATGCCAAAGAGATGAAAGAAACATAAAAGAGACATATATGTTCAAAAATATTTATAGCAACTCTTTTTAAAGAATTGTAATTTAATGGGGTAAATGGCTAAACAAATTGTGTTATTTCAATCTGTTAGAATGCTATTGTGCTATAAAAAAAGATGAAGATACAGTTTCTGAAAAACTTGGGGAGGTATATGTGGATTGATGAACCAGAAGAATAATTCATGTAGAAATATCTTTTAAAAACCTTTGAAAAATGCAAGAATTCAGCTTATTGTAAATTCAAGAAATTAAAAACAAACAGTACCAAAAACATTCAATTTTGAAAGACACAAGGACGCAGTTTAAATCTCCCAATTCCAGGGGACCCATAGCCATGTTTCTGACAGGTCTTAGACTTAGGATGCATATTTGGACATTTTTATATTGTCAATGAGGCAATTAATCTTGCTTGACTACCCATACTTATTACAATTTTTAATTTTTGTTAATTAAAATATAATTTAATTTTTTTTAAAAGAAGTGTTTGGACATAGTCGAATTAAATAAGTAAGCTTCCTTGAGGCAGAGGTCATTTTGAGACTTCATATCCCAAAGGCCAGTAGCTAGTCAATGCTTAATATATGCAGTTAGAATTTAATTGAAAAAAAAAATAGAGGGCAAATGACAGAAAAATGAATCATTAATCCATATTCTGAAAATTATTCCATGAAATTCAAAGCAACAATAAAATGGTGACTCCAAATGAAGAAAAATTGTATCGATTTATTTCATGGGAAGTAAAACGGACAGATTGAGTCTCCAAACTTTCTATTGACAAAACCAAAATAAAATAAATCAGTCATGATTTCCGCAATTATTTGATTTTTATTTGTTTTAATATAGTTTTAATCCTGACTCCAAGAACTATCTGTCAGAAAATGAATAGAGTATTAATTCATGGGTCCTCTGTAATTATAAGATTGAAACTCAATTCTTACATCTTTCTTTGTCTGTTAATAATAAAAGTAATAATAATAATAATAGCTAGATTTATATAACACTTTGAGATTTGCAAACCACTTTATATGTTATCTTATTTGATAAAACGACCCTGTTAAGTGAATGCTATTATCATCCCTTTTTCTGGATTAGGAAATTGAGGAAGATAAAAATTAAGTGACTTGCTTATGACCACACAGTTAGCATTAAGGTCTTCCTCACTTTAAGTCTTTCACTCTATCCACTACAACACCTAGCTGCCTAAATATATATTTTTCATCTTCAATATAAGTAATCCCCTGTAATAAAGGAGAAAAATAAAGAAGAAAAAAATCAAAAGCATTTCGGCAAAATCAACTAACACGCCATCCAAGAATGAGAGAGTTCCATGCCTATATTTGCCCACCTATACAAAGAAGGGAGGGAGTACTCTCTCTCTCTCTCTCTCTCTCTCTCTCTTTCTCTCTCTCTCTCTCTCTCTCCTGTTACCTGGTATTGATTATTCATTATAATTACACAGTGTTGAGTTTCAATTTTGGTGATTGCTGGTTGTTCTTTCCATGTATATTTTTTCATGAATTTATATAAGAGTTATAATGTGTCCTTGATTCCAATTCACTCTATTAATGGGTATTTATTAAGCACCTACTATTTACCAGTCACTGTGTTAGGGGATGTGGGAGTATGTCAGTGAATGCTTAACAAACACCTCTTTGAATAAATAAATACATGCATACATAAATACATATTTACATACAAATGACACACTTTTGAGTTTAATCTGCATTGTTGCCTTATCAGCATTTTCTCCATTACTTTCTTAAGTCTAGACAACAGACAAAACAATAATTCAAACCTTGATTTCCTGATTTCTAAAGTGGAGATGCTTACATTGAAAATTCAATTATGTGCTCCCTCAAGCCAGTGTAAGCTGACTCCAACACACCCCTAGAACCACTTGGGATACAAACCACTTGGAAGTCACTATTTTATTGATATTTTGGATTTCAGGGAATAATTTTCAGAATATGAATTAGCAATTCATTTTCCTGTCACTTACCCACTATTTTTTTAATACAATTGGGACAAAAATGAAAAATTATTACATTCTACAGAGGGAGATGTATACAAGTAAAACATATAATTACAAGGTAACTTTTGAGAGGAAGACATAAGTAACTGGATGGGTAGGTGGTTTCAGAAAGGACTTCTTATAGAAGGTGGTGCTTTAGCTGAATTTTTAATACAATGGAAATTCTTAAAAGATAAAGGTGTAGAAGGAGTGTATTCCAGGTATATAGTCAACCAGAATGATTAGGAGGGTAATAAATGTGCCAAATGAAGGTCAATAGAGAGTAGGAATATTTGGCTTGAGGGAGAGATAGGTTGGAGAATGGGAGACAAAGGCATGAGGCCTATCTTCATATATTTGGAGAGTTATCAGGCAGAAGAGGGAAAGAAGGGTTAAGTTTGTTTTACTGGAACTCAAAGGCCATAACTGAAAGAGGTGAAAACAGATTATAAAGGAGAGAGTGCTATCTCTGGAAACAGAGGACCCAAGTTCAAACCCTGACTCTGGAATTTATAACCACTGGGATCTTAGGGAATCAAATCACCTTTCTATACCTCAGTTGAAAAAAAATTACATCACTGGACTAGAAGCTTTTAAGGCCTTTTTCAACTCTAAATCTATGATGTTTTAATTTTGGTTTATACTGTATATATCCCCAGATTAGAACTGTCCCACAAAGAAGGTATTTACTTCAGGAAATGGTATTTCGCTCTAATGGAAGTTTTTCACTGGAACCTATATAATGACTTATTAGGAAGTAATAGAAGAGATTCCTATTCAAATATCAGAATATAGTACATGACCTCTGAGGGCACGTTCAATTCAAACATTCAGTGGTTTTAGTGCACCAGCTTTCTTTACTTCCTTTTTGGACCTCATCCATAGCATTCATTTAGTTACTTCTGGCTTTGAGCCCTGGGGTAATGTGTCTTTCTTTGCATTCTTCCAGGTTTTCCTAAGTGATCTTCCTGAATGTTCCTTGGCTGACCTGGACTGTGTCTGCCTTATCTTCAACCTGTTCTTTCCTATATTCTTTAAAATTCTTTTTCATAGTCTGCTGACCTGACTTTATCCCTGTTGGTCATATATCTGTGCAGTCTTTCACCTTATATACTAATTACTTCCTAGAACTTTTTGCTAGAGTTACCCTTACTAGAAAATCCCTTTAAGGGAATTAATGAAAAGAAATACTTGGGAGGTGGCCTACCCATACCAGATTTTAGTCTGTATTATAAAGCAACAGTCACCAAAATTACTTGGTATTGGCTGAGGAACAGAGTAGTAGATCAATGGAATAGATTTGGTACACAAGACTCAGCAGTAAATGAATATAGTAACCTACTGTTTGATAAACCCAGAGACCCCAGTTTTGAGGATAAGAACTCACTATTTGACAAAAAACTGCTTGGAGAACTGGAATATAGTATGGCAGAAACTGGGCATAGACCAGTATCTAACACTGTATACCAAAATCAAGTCAAAATGGGTGCATGATCTAGATATAAAGGCTGATACTGTAAGCAATCTGGGAGAGCAAGGAATAGTTTATCTGTCATATTTATGGAGAAGGGAAGATTTTATGACCAAACAAGAGTTAGAGAGCATTATGAAATGCAAAATGGATAATTTTTATTACATTAAATTGAAAAGTTTCTGTACAAATAAAACCAATGTAACCAAGATTAAGAGGGAGATGGAAAATTGGGAACGAAATTTTACAACCAATGTCTCTGATAAAGGCCTCATTTCTGTCTATAATCATATGAAAAAATGCTCTAAATCATTATTGATTAAAGAAATGCAAATCAAAACAACTCTGGGTACCACATCTCAGCAGTCAGATTGACTAAGATGAAAAAAAAGGAAAATGATAAATGCTGGAGAGGACATGGGAAAATTGGAACACTTGCATTGTTGGTAGATTTGTGAACTGATCTAACCATTCTGCAGAGCAATATGGAACTATGCCCAAAGGGCTATAAATAAAAACATACCCTTTGACCCAACAATACCACTTCTAGGGCCGTATCCTAAAGAGATCATAGAAGTGGGAGTAGAACCTGTATGTACAAAAATATTTATAGCATCTCTTTTTGTGGTGGCAAAGAATTGGAAATCAAGAGGATGCCCATCAATTGAGGAATGGCTGAACAAGTTGTGGTATATGAATGTAATGGATTACTATTGTGCTGTAAGAAATGAGGAGCAGACAGACTTCATAGTAACCTGGAGAGTATTATATAAAATGATTTGGAGTAAGACGAGAAGAACCAGGAGAAATTTGTACACAATTACAGACACATCATATGTGTGAAAACTAACTTTGATAGACTGGGATCCTCTCAGCAATGTAAAGTTATAAGACAACTCCAAAAGATGCATGATGGAAAGAGATATCCACATCCAGAGAAAGAGGTCCAGAGGTTGAATCAGACTGAAGCAAACTACTTGCTCTCTTTCTTTTTCTTGTTTTGTTTGTTTCCTCTTTCCCATTGTTCATTCTATTGGTTATAATCCTTCTTTACAACCTGACTAATGTTTAATGTGTGAAGGTATTTGTAGACCCTATATTTGGTTGCATGCTGCCATGGCTGGGGGAGGGGGAGAAAATTTGAAACTCAAGGGATTGTGGAACTGAATGTAGTAAACTAAAAGTAAATAAACGAATTAATAATTAAAAAGGAAAACCCCTTTAAGCAATTCAATATTCTTGCCTGGGGGTGGCTAGGTGGCTGCAGTGAATAGAGTACTTCCCCCAGAGTCAGGAGGACCTGAGACACTTAACACAAAAAACTAGCCCTGTGATCTTGGGCAAGTCACTTAACCCCAATTGCCCTATCTTTCCCCCTCTGAAAAGCAAAAAAAAAAATTCTCACCTCTTGTCCCCTTACATCTAGGTGGGATCACAATTGATAAAGTGCTGGAGCTGGAGTCAGGAAGGCCCAAGTTAAAATTTGACCTCAGACACTTAATAGCTGTGTGACCCTGGTAAAGTCACTCAACCTCTGTCTGCCTGAGTTTTTTTTTTACCTGTGGGGTGAATGGGGTAATAATAATACCTCCATCTCAGAGTTGTTGTAAGGGTTAAATGAGATAATAACTTTAAAGTGCTTAACACAGTGCCAGTAGACACCATATAAGTTTTAGCTATTGTTATTGTTGTTGTTATTGAAAATCTAATGGTACCATGCTATATGACCTGAAATTTCACCCTTCAGGCTTTGAGAGCAATTATGGTCATAGAATCTTCAGATTTTTGAGTTGGCAGGGAACTTAGCTATCATCTAATGCATCCTTGATTTTAAAGGGGATGTAGGGACCTGAGATCCATAGAGATGAGTGACTTGCCCAAGCTTACATGAGTGGTAAATAGCAGAGGCAAAAACTTTGAATTTATTAGGGACATAGAGTATTCAGAGAAAACCGTTATAGTGAAGGTCATGTTTGGTGTGAGCAGTATTATTTAAATGTAGCTTGCAACATTGATGATCTCCTGCAGAGTGAAAAGTGATGGGTCTGCATCCCTGCTTTTGAAAAAAGAAAAGAAAAAGGATGTAAATTATATCTTACTTTTTTTCCTTTTCTGCATGTCCAATTGTGAAGTGCAAAAAAAGAATAAAAGGCAGGATAATGGAAGAAATTCCATGCTAAAGAATCACAGAAAATAATGTGCTTGAATCACAGGCAAGTTAGAAATAATTTCTTTGTCCTTGTCAATTACTACCCACCCATGCATTTTCCTCAGTTTTACTTGGCTATATTAGGTATAGTACAATTGACAATATGTGCATGCTCCCTAACAAATGAGTGAGATACTGTCACTAATCAAGGCCAAAAAAATAATCTTTCTCTGGTTCCTCCAAATATTAAGGGAAAAGCCATCCTTGCCACTAATATTAATATTTACTGATTATTATAAAGATAGAGAGAGCTATCTGTTTATTATCTATCCCTATTCATCTCTACCCTAGAAATGTTAGACAAGCTATTTATAATTATAATAAATTTTGAACTTGGTGCTCCAGAGTTGAGAATAATTATCCTGCAGTATCACAAGTGGCTCTGTCATTCAATCCATTTGCCTGCCACACCAGAACAACATACATACATACATACATACATGCATGCATGCATATATGTGTATGTTACACATAATCTTTTCTCTTTATTTTTGACTGAACTAAATTACAGGCCTGACTAAATTCTTCCCCACAGAATGAAACTGGATGCAGGTTCAGCAAAATGTTCTCCTTGCTTCAGCAAACAAGAAAAATCAATATATTCATCCTGCTTTGTTGTAGCATCAAGTGAAAATCCCTTGGTAACTCAATCCTACATCAAAATGTTAATCATCTGGGCTTCTGTCTGACTGAAAGGAAACCGCCTGCTGAGTGAGTATATTAGGAGGTTGGAAGAGAAAGAGGTTAGAGCTGGTTTTCCAGATCCATTAGTCTTATTATGAATCTTTTGTGTGCTTAAAACTCTTGTTGCTATCTCTTCCTGCTTGTTCATCTATTCTCCTTAATCTGTATCTTACTGGCATGAGGTGTACAATTTCATCCTGGAATCATGTACTTGGAGTTCCTTTACTGCCAGAAAGCAAAACTAGTGAATAACATCCATTGTTATTCTTTCTTCAGAAACCATTCACAGTGAATATGGCATGAAGAAAAATTTAGGGCCTGATCGCTTTTTATTTTGCAGTGAAAATTAGGCACACTATAATAGCACTCCATTTTTAAGGAAATGAATTTCCGTATGTGAACAGTCACTGGAATAATTTCCCAAGTGTGGTTAATATTAATTGACAAAAAACAATAGCACACTCAGGAAAACTGCCTAAATCCAATTATAGATTTCACTACTTTCTTGTATTAGGTTTATAACTTTAATCTTCTTTAAGCAATATCTCTGTGATCTCTGTGTAATCTGAAATTCATAAATGTGATTTGCTTGATTTGCCATTAGTATCCCTACTCTTTCTACTAGTCTTCTTTAAATTATTAACCTCTGTATGAGTCAATTTAGACATTTTTTCAAGACAATGAAAGAGATACTGGCTAGATGATCTTTGTTATTAGAAGAATTCTGGGACTTATTGTTTGGGTTTATATTAAAATATAGCTCTTAAGGTAATAAATTATATTAGACATACCATTAGCCCACAAATACCACCTTTAAAATACAGAGATGCATCCTCTTTGTCTTCATCAATTAAATATGACTACAGACAGACAAATACACTCTAATATGGAGCTTAAAATATGTTGAGATCAATGTCATGCAACTAAAAAAAATATTTTTTCATAAGCAATAGACATTTTCCCCTTCCATTATTTTTCCTTCTCTCATTTTTTCCCAGAAAATTGGGAAGCAATTATGGTTATTTATGTTGGAAACCTTCTTACCTAATTGATCTTCAGTGTTCTTCCCTTGATTTTTATTATTGTCATTATTATATGACTATTATTATCATAATTATTACATTATTGTTGTTATGGAATTATATTATTCTAGGATAAATTTCAGCCTGCCTCTTGGTTCTCTTGATGTCAAGATCTAAGTTCTGTTCACCAGTATTTCTTTCTCTTCCACATGTGGTATACAGATACATGGCTTCTTATTCATGGAGTATTCTTGCAACATTTGTCTTGGACAAACCTTGTTTGGACCCATTAGTGCTGTGTGTGCTTAACACCAACTAAGAAATTGATTTAGAAATTAGTCACACCAAGTCTGATGTTCTAGTCTTACCTCTAAGGCTTAATACATGAAGGAAACAAAGGAAAAGAGTATTATTCTCTGCCATTGAATCTTCCCTTCCCTTTCCTTTTAGTATTGACTAGCCCTGTTATCAGTTATCTTATTTTCACTTGAGATATAAAGAAAAGGTTGTACAATGTAGAAATCAACCAATTAATTCTGACTAAGGATAGCTACTGTATCACTAGTTTAGTATGCTAGATAATTTCCAATGTGTTTATTCTAAGTGAGACCTATTACTTTACCATATTCCTAGTATAGGGAATGCAAATGACTACACAGTTTTAAGGGATTTCAAGAACTGGGAGATGTCTTGTTAGCCTGCCTGTATGGTTTTTGCTATCCCTTTGAGCTATTTATGTCCTTTTGGGGCCCCCTTCTATGAAGATGACCATAAAATACCCTGCTTTCTTCCTGGAGCAAAATTAATTATATCTCAGACTGTATGCTAGAAAATTTCACAATACTGCTAATACATGAACTTGCTTGGGAGTTAGTTGAATCATTCTGGTGTCAAATTCCCCAAATTTCATCACTTATCCCATGCAGTTAATTTATTTCTTATGTGCTTTAACCTCCACTATCATTTGGCTTGTCAATATTCATAGAAATATTTAATAATAAAGAACATTTAATAATAAACAGAAACATTTAAATAATAAAACTGATCCCATAGGCCAACTATTGGCTTCTACAAAAACGCCTGTCTTGCTGAAAAAAAAAATGATACATTAAAGTGTAATCAAAGTGCCTGTAGGGGCCATACTAGAAAGTCAATATAAAAATCGATAGATGAAGAAAAACTTAGTTCTTCGGCAGAGGTTCCTATACAGGACTTTGACTAGGGAGGAAGTAAGCATGATTCTTCTGAATTAAGTTTTAATATAAACTTTGCAGTTGCTGCAATTGAAAGCAAAGACTGTCTTCCTTTTTATTTCAACTCTGGTAGACTTTTTGTTCTAGTTGGGGAATTACAGTACTGTTTGTACTTTCTGAGAATTTCTATGATGTTAAAAAAAACCCCTTCAATCCCCTTTTGCTCATAGGAAACCTACATTTTGCAGAAGTTGTGTCAGATCTTAGAAAGTAATGAATGAATCCCATTCAACAAGTAACTGTGTAATGGTTGCATCAATGATGAAAATTTTATATAAAAGTTTAATTGATGTAAAACACTCACCATTAGGAGGATACAAAAAAAAAAGAACCAAAAGAATTGTCTCTTTTTTTTGCTTTTGGGAGGGGGGAAGTAGGGCAGTTGGGGTTAAGTGACTTGCCCAAGATCACACAGCTAGTTTTGTGTTAAAGTGTCTGAGGCTGGATTTGAACTCAGGTCATCTTGACTTCAGGGCCAGTGCTCTATTCACTGCATGACCTAGCCCAAAAGAATTGTCTTAATAAACACTTAACTTTCTTTTCAAAAGAGATATGTACAGTCATAGACAACAAAGGTTTAGAATACAAATTCATATTTAAATCATATATAGAAGGATGGTGGAAGATTTTGAGCAGCCCTGAAGGAGTATAAAGACTCTGAAAGGTAGAGATGAGTATGATCCAAACATGGAAAATGCATTTAATGAATGGACAGAGGCAGTAGATGATGCATCAGATTTTGAGATTGACTAGTAATCCAGTTTGCCTGGAGGGCAGAAGGCATTAAGGGGAGTATTATGAAATAAGGCTGAAAACAGAGATAAGAGCCCAATTGTGAGAAGGAGTGGCAAAGGAGCTTGTACTATTGGTAATAGAGAACCAGCCAAAGTTTTTGAATAGGAGAGTGACATGATTGAAACTATGCTTTAGAAAGATTATTTTAGCTGTTTGGAGAAAGAATGGGAGAAGGGAGATATGGAGAACAGGGAAATA
This sequence comes from Gymnobelideus leadbeateri, assembly GCA_011680675.1. Classification (NCBI taxonomy): domain Eukaryota; kingdom Metazoa; phylum Chordata; class Mammalia; order Diprotodontia; family Petauridae; genus Gymnobelideus; species Gymnobelideus leadbeateri. The sequence continues at coordinate 1,040,551 of WOXC01006619.1, read as the reverse complement.
AATGAAAATTCTATTACAGTAGTCCAGGAGATGGACAGGAGAGGGCCTGAGCTAGAGTCCATTTATGTGATTAAAGAGAGAGGATTGAGTACGAGAGATGTTTTGGAGGTCAGATTGAAAAATTTGGGTTATTGTTTAGTTATGGGGAATGAGAGAGACAGAAGAATAAATGAGAAATTTGAGATTGTATACATCCAGGACTAGAAGGATGTTGCCCTCAAAATAAAGGAAAATTTGGGGAGTGGAGAGTGTAAAGGAATAAAATGATGAGTTTTGTTATTTTGTTGAAGTCCTCTTCAAGCATACACTATTCTATCCAAACTGGTCTATTTGCTTCATCTAACTCAAAATTTCATCTTTAGTCTTGGTGCCCATTATCCAGACTGTCCACCTTCCCCCAAAGAGTCTCTCCTCTCCTCTACTTTTAAGTATCTCCTTAGCTTCCTATAAGATTCAGTTCAAAAGTCAACTTTCTTGAAGTTTTTTTTCCTGATATTCCTGGTTGTCAGTTATATTACCCTTCTCAAATTATCTTCTATTCTATTCATTTCTCTGCCTACATTTGGTTTCCCTCAATAGAATGTAAGATTCTTCAGGTTGAAACACATTTTTGTATTGTCGTTTTATAACCTCTCTACCTTGCATGGTGTCCTATACATAGTTCTTGCTAAACAAATATGATGAGCTAATTTATTTCCGTGTGTGTGTGTGTGTGTGTGTGTGTGTGTGTGTGTGTGTGTGTGTGTGTGTTTTGAGGGGGAAAGGTAAGACAATTGGTGTTAAGTGACTTGCCTAAGGTCACACACATAGTTAACTGTCAAGTGTATAAGGTTGGATTTAAACTCTGGTCCTCTTGACTTCAGGGCTGGGGCTCTATTCACTGAGCCACCTAGCTGCTCCAGTGCTGAGCTAATTTAAATTGAATTGGCAGTGACACAAGGTACAGATTTGGAGAGGTTATAAGATGAAGGTAGTAAGATTTTGTTAAGTTATTGCAATAATTTAGATGGGTGGTGATGGAGACTTGTACCAGAGCAGTGGTAATAGAAACAGAGAAGAGAGATTGAATTCTAGATACATTATGGAAATTAAATTGTTAGAATCTGGTAACTGAAAGGTTATAAGAAATGAGTATGGGAGGTAAGGAAGAGGAAAAAGTCAAGCAGCAGAGTTTTAAAAAGAAAGGACTGGGGGAAATGGTTGTACTACTCATTAAAATAGAAAAAGGAACAGATTTTTGGGAAAAGTTGCTCAGTTTCAGATGCCTAGGGTTTGAGGTACTGACAACTGAGATGAGTGAGGTGGTGAGTGCAGTTGTCACAATTGATAGGAATTGCTGCCAGGGCTGTACTTAGAGTCAGAAAGGAGATAAAGAAAGGTTTCTCTTTCGATGGATGAAGATTACAATGCCCCTAGAAATATTATGTTATATGATTCTTTTCTTTTGTATCTCATAACTCTTACAAAGAAGATTCACACATTTGCTTCTTATGGTCCTTCTAATGATGCATGTAACTTCGAGGTACTAATAATGCACTGAAAATGTATTTAAGGAGGGGCGGAGCCAAGATGGCGGAGAAGAAACAGCTCTTCCAAGCCTCTCTGCCCCCAGATTCCCCCCAAACTATGTAAAAGGGGACTCTGAACAACTTCTGGAGCCCCAGCACCCACAGAACGACACAGAGAAGCTAACCTCCCGCTGAGGACAGCCCAGCAGCCCTGCAGGAAGGACCAGCGCAGAGGTCTGGGACCTGGCAGCGCGCAGAGCGCAGAGCGCAGGAGCCGAGCCGAGCCCAGGTCCCCCTGAGCCGAGGTTTTAGCCCCAGGGCGGCAGGGCCAGCAGCCGGCTGGAGGAACCCCAGAACACCAGGAGCTGTGGCGACTCCAGAATTATCAACATAGACATGCCTAGGACAAAGTAAGAGGTTAATGTCCTATGGACTTTGGGACCTGTATTTGGGGAATGCGTCAGCTCCCTCCCCTGGGGGCTAGAAGCCTCTGAGGAGACACGCCATTTTGTAGTTTTCAGAGGCATTTCCGGCTCCCAGCCTACAAATCGTGGGGAGATCCAGCGATCAGTCTTGGGGGGTAATCGCTCTTGCTTTAACCTCCCTGGATCTGGATTGTGATCTAGGGTGGAAGTTGTGGGTGGGTTTACAGCTTGCCAGAAACGGAAGTTGCCCCCCACACGTTCGGGACGAAAATTCCTCTATCTGGCCTTAAAGCCATAGTGTGGCAACAAGCCCAAAAGTCAAGTAATTAAGTGGCAACATGCCAAGGCAAAGGAAACAGAAAAATGCAACCCTAGACTCCTATTTTGGGGGCATAGAGCAGGAAAAGGACTGTGAGGTCAGAAGTCCTGCTCCAAAAGCCCCAGGGGAAAACATGAGCGGGTTGCAGGCCATAGAGGACCTTAAGAAGGACTTTAAAAATCAAATAAGAGAAGTGGAGGAAAAATTGGAAAGAGAAATGAGAAGGATGCAGGAAAAGTATGAAATGAGGGTCAACAGCCTGACTGAGGAAAACAACACCTTAAAAAATAGACTAACTCAAATGGCAAAGGAGGCCCAAAAGGGCAATGAGGAGAAGAATGCCTTAAAAAGTCGAATTTGCCAGATGGAAAAAGAATATCAAAAGTTCACTGAGGAGATTCATTCCTTCAGAGTTAGACTGGAGCAAATGGAAGCTAATGACTTTATGAGAAATCAAGATGCTGTTAAGCAGATCCAAACAAATGAAAGATTAGAAGGCAATGTGAAATATCTCATGGGAAAAACCACTGACCTGGAGAATAGATCCAGGAGAGACAATTTAAAAATTATTGGACTACCTGAAAGCCATGATCAAAGAAAGAACCTAGAAATCACCCTTCAAGAAATTCTCAAGGAAAATTGCCCTGATGTTTTAGATCCAGAGGGCAAATAGAGGTTGAAAGAATCCACAGATCACCTCCTGAAAAAGATCCCAAAAAGAAAACTCCCAGGAATATTATAGCCAGGTTCCAGAATCCCCAGATCAAAGAGAAAATACTACAAGCAGCCAGGAAGAAACAATTTCAATATTGTGGAAACACAATCAGAATAGCCCAGGACCTGGCAGCTTCTACACTGAGGGATCGAAGGGCATGGAATATGATATTCCAGAGGGCAAAAGAGCTGGGAATGAACCCAAGGGTCACCTACCCAGCAAAACTGAGTATTTTGTTTCAGGGGAAAATATGGTCATTCAGTGGAATAGAGGACTTTCAAGCATTCTTGAGGAAAAAACCAGAATTGAATAGAAAATTTGACATCCAGACACAAGAAGGAAGAGATGCCTGAGAAGGTAATCAGGGAAAAGAAATCAAAAGGAACTTATCAAAGTTGAACTATTTACATTCCTATATGGAAAAGCAATAACTGTGACTGATGATATCTTTCTCACTATGAAAATAATGGAAGAAGGGTGTGTGGTCATATGAATACATATGTGAATGTGTGTGTATATGGTTACAGTTATATATGGATAGAGGGCATAGGTTGAATTTGTTGGGAAGGGAGAATACTCAAGGGATGAAATTATGAGGTGAGAGAGGAAAGTGGCAAGAGGAGATGGGGAGAGACAGGGTAGGGTAAACTATCCCATGTAGAAGAAGCAAGGGGAAGTGGTTGCAAAGGAGGGGGAGAATAAGGAAGGCTAAAAAGGCAAAACCACATTCACATTGAATTTGGTTCAGGGAGAAAATGACATACATACTAAATGGGATATCTCAACCTGCAGCAGGATAGGGGGAAGGGGGATGAGAGGAGGGATGATGGATGGGAGGGCATCCTTGGGGGGAGGGGAGGTTGGAAGTACCCACTATAGAAGAGGGACAGGATCATGTAGGGAATGGACCAGGTGGGGGGTGGGATGAGTGGGAGGGAATTATAAGCAGCCTTGTACAATATATCTACTATGATAATGTTTTGCATAGCTAGACATGTACAACATATACTGAATTACTTATCTCCCAAGAGGGAATGGGTGACAAGGGAGGAAGGAAATGGATCTGAAATTCGAGGTCTTAACATTAAATGTTTCAAATATATATAAATACTATTATTAATACTCTTTTGCTTATAATTGGGAGATAAGATGTGCAGGCATTGGGACACAAAGATTCACCTTCCTATAATGGAAAAGTCGATGGGGGTATGGGAGAAGGTATGGGAGAGAGCAGATTGGAGGAAGCGATATCTTGTGGGACTATTATTCTGGGGGGTTGGGTAGGGGAATAATGGGGGGGGAATGATTGTAACTCAAAATCTGGTGGAAATGAATGATGTAAAACAGAAGTTAATAAAGCATTTGTTTAAAAAAAGAAAATGTATTTAGAAGATATTATATGAGGATTTAAAAAAAAACTTAGTGTTCTACAATAGGTTTGTTTGATTTTTTCATGAGTAAACACTCTGATAGTCTTTGTGCATGAGGACTGAGAAGCTAATACACTGGTATTAGTTTCAAGGGAAGATGCTAGCCAGCATCATGGTGTAATAGACCTAGCCAATTCCTGACTTCATACAGGGGGGCCTTCAAAATAAATATTTATACTTAATCTAGTAGCCTAACTTCCCAGTTTCTCAATCTAATAAATTCCTATGACTCATTCCTCCACTCCATCTTAGCTACACAGAGAACTACACAAAGATGCTCTTTCCATCATCCACAAGTATTCTACTTCCAAATTTATGAAGACTGGATAGCATAACATAGAAGCAGAAAGTAAGCAAGAACAGCATCTGAACAGTTAAAATTCTAGTACTCTTAGAAAATGAATCATCCTGTTTAGTTAAATTTTCTATATAGATATCCCAGATTCTATGTGCTAAAGTTCAAATAATTTACTCTAAGAGAGCTTCTATGGAACTCAGAATCTTAAGGAAGGTAAGAAAATATAGTCAGTACAGATGTAATAGGCTCAGAAAGAACTGATGGGTAGAAAGATTGGATGTCACTTAAAGAAACAAAAAACAATTTGCATTATAAGACATACAGAAAATGATTAAAGAATATTAGTTTAATTGGTTTAAGTTGTTCTTTCTTGTAATAACTAGCTAACAGGTCTAATGTTTCTTAAGGTCCTACCATGAAACAGATAGTAAGACCACATGATCTACAAGGGAGGAGACTTGGTATCTTATTTTACATAGAAGGAAGACATACTTTTATTTTACCTCATAGTTGAATCAAGTTGTTTGACTATCAAACAAAAGCAGGTGGTTACTTGGCCAAGGGCTTGTTGAAATGCCTTAACAAGTGGGATTTGACTTTGAATAGAATCAGAGGTCATCTAGCCCAAATCATAGCTGAGAAAATTTTCAAGATAAATATCACCAGTTTCACCTTCTTAAGTTTGCAATGATTTTTCTTTTTTTAAATATTCACTAAGTTTACAGCAGTGTCTGGAACATAGTAAACACTTAAATTATTTTTACTGACTAACAATAAATTGTCCCTCTGTGCCATAGCCGACAAATGATTATGTAATCTTTGCATGAAGGACTCCCACGAGGAGGAACATACTGCTTTCCAAAACAGTCCATTCTCCTTTTGGACAGTTCTGTCAAGAAGTTATTCCTGAGATCAATCCTGAAAATGCCTCTTTGAGAAAACCTCTTGTTACTGCTACCTCTACCCTCAGGGCCAAACAGCAAGTCTAATCTTTCTCCTGTATGCCAACCCTTTGAATACTTCAACAGTTTTCATGTCCTTGACTTTTCTCTTAGGGACTAAGGAATAGGCCTGGGCCTATAGTTTTAGTGATTTTTAGGAACCCCCAAGTGAGGAAATTTCCTTTACCAGCCAAGTTCTACACATTCTCTACAACTTAGAGACCTTGAGAACCTCAGGGCACTGATAGATTAAATGGCTTGTTGATGGTCCCAAGCCAATATGTAGCAGAAGCAGGATTGGAAACCTGTTCTTCCTGACCTCAAGAATACAGGATAATTATTCCCAGTTTCTACTTGTTAAATTCATGATAATTTATCTTTTTAAAGATATTCATTAAGTTTAAAATAGTGGCTGAAATATAGTAAAATATTTAATAAATGATTTTTTAACTAACAATAAATTACACAAGGTCAACATTCCTATTTATTCTGATTTTAACAGATGGTTTGTTTCTATCTTTTATAATATTATATATTATATTTTTTAAATAAAAATAGATTTTATTTGTTTTTAAAAAATAAATTTATCATCTTTACTTTTCAATGTATCTTTACAACTTCCCTTTGTCAAAGAGATATCCATTTTAAGAAATAAAAAAGAGAGAAAACTGTTCAGTGAAACCAATCAACATACTGAAAAGTGTGAGATTAACCTGAGATCTACATTAAGGCTATATAGTTTGGCCCATAGACTGTTCCTATTCATTAAATCAAAGGCTGAGGATAGATTGATGAATCCTCCAAATAGCCTTAAGATATCCTAAACTGTTTTTTCAATGGAATGGAACAGAATACTAATAGCTTACATTTATATACTGTTTTACAGTTACAAGGGATAAGAAGAAGGGATATGAAGATGGCTCTACAGGGAAGAACTCTTTTCAAAAGTCTCAAGACACAAAAGATTGATAGGCAAAAACAGAGACAATATGTGAAAATATAGAACATGAGGGGTTTTGTTAGGAGAGAGAAAAAAAATTCACTGTCACACAGCTGTTAAATGGTGGGGCTAGAACTCAAATCCAGGTGTTCTAATTTCAGGTCCTTCAATATAAAGAAAGTTATCAGTTGTGAATGGATGGATAGATAAATGAATGAATGAAAAATAATTTCTTTAACTCTTACTTTGTACAAAATACTGGGTTTTGTGCAAGAGATAAAAATAGGGGATGAAAAGAGATTCATGGGGAGCAGAGTCAAGATGGCTGAGTAAAGGCAGAGATTATCCTGAGTTCTCCCCCAACCCTTCCAAATACCTTTCTAGAAATGACTCTAAACAGATTCTAGGAGAGCAGGAACCACAAAAAGATGAAATGAAACAATTTCCAGCCCAAGACACCTTGGAAGTTTGGAAGGAAGGGTCCATTGCACCAGATAGAGAAAGGAGTGCAGTCCAGCACAGTCCAGCACTTTTGGAAGGCTGGCAAGGTCTATTGCACCAAGGTAAAAGAGAAGTATAGGCCAGCCTGAGCAAATCAGGAACAGGCCTTGGGAGTCACTGGATCAGCAAGTGCAGTGTCTGCTTCCAGAGGTCTCTTACCATCTTCCAGATGGTAAGGGGTCAAACAACTGGTCAGAGGGAGATTATAGGAGTCTTTTTGCTACCACTAAGGAAGGACTTTGTGGCTTTGCCCATACTTGAATCCAGTTAATGTCCTGGGTGGCAATCCCAGGGTGAGGAGGGGCACTAGCATAGCAGAGCTTGCAGTCATAATGGAGGGAGGACCCTTCTCATAATTCCAGGGCAGAAAAGAGTGCTTGTGGTCATTCAGAGACCAGAGCACAGGATAGGAGAGGAGAAAACACACCTTTCCTTAGATCATGCCACCTTGGAAATACTGAAAACTTATAAGTCCCTAGAAATATCTCTAAAAACAGCTATAGAAATTCAACAATCAATTTGATAGAGGATTTCCACCCTGGAAGCAGAGCACTCTTTTAACAAATAGTTAAAAGTCAAGTAACAGACTGGAAAAATGAACAATCAATGGAAAAAATTCTGACTATTCAAAGTGACTGTGGTAATGTGGAAGATCAAAACATACAACCAGAGGACAACAAAGTTAAAGCTCTTACATCCAAAGCCTCCAACAAAAATATGGATTGGTCTCAGGCCATGGAAGAGCTCAAAAAATTTTGAAAATCAAGTAAGAGAAGTAGAGGAAAAATTGGGAAGAGAAATTAGAGTGATGCGAGAAAAATCATGAAAAATGATTCAACAGTGGTGGCTAGGTGGCACAGTGAGTAGAGTGCTGGCCCTGGAGTCAGAAGGACCTGAGTTCGGTTCCAGCCTCAGACACTGAAAGCACACACAAACAAAAACCTAGCCCTGTGACCTTGGGCAAGTTACTTGACCCCAATTGCCCTCCAAAAATAATTTAAAAAATGATTCAACAGTTTGCTACAGGAGACACAAAAAAACCTGAAGAAAATAACATCTTAAAAAACAGACCAGACCAAATGGTAAAAGAAGTGAAAAAAGTCATTAAGGAAAAGAAGACTTAAAGAAAAAGAATTGACCATATGGAAAAGGAGGTCCAGAAACCTCACTGAAGAAAATAATTCCTCAAAAACTAGAATGGAGCAAATGGAAACTAATGACTTTATGAGAAAATAAGAAACAATAAAAATAAAAACAAAAAATAAAAAATAGAAGACAATGTGAAAGTATCTTATTGAAAAAACAACTGATATCGAGGAACCACAGTGGGGATTACAAAGGATCTGGCAGCATCTACACTGAAAGATCAGAGGAACAGGAATATGATTTTTTGCAAGGCAAGAGAACTTGGGTTACAACCAAGGATCACCTATCCAGCAAAACTGAACATATTCTTTCAGGCAAGGAGATTGTCATTCAATGATATAACAGAATTCCAGAACTTCCTGATGAAAAAGCCAGAGTTCAATGGAAAATTCAACCTCCAATTATGAGACTCAAGAGAGACATAGAAAGAAGCAAGGAGCGGATGGACTTTATATTTACCTGGAGAGGCTTATACAAACTGATGGTGAGTGAGAATAGCAGAACCGTGAGAAATTTGCATACAATTACAGACCCAAGTATGTGTGACAACCGACTTTGATAGACTGGACTCTTCTCAGCAATGCAGGGTTATAAGTCAACTCCAAAAGACTCATGATGGAGAGAGATGTCCACGTACAGAGAAAAAAACTAGGAAGAATAGAGTTTGAATACTGATTGAAGCAAACTACCTGTTCTTTTTCTTTATCTTGTTTGTTTGTTTTTTTTTTCTTCTTTCTCATTGTTCATTCCATCTGATACAATCATTCTTTATAACCTGACTAATGTCTAATGGGGAAGTCAATGAATTTGGCTTAGGGAGGGAATGACATATACACTAAATAGGGTATCTCACCATACAGGACAATAAGGGGGAAAGGGATGAGAGGGAGGATGATGGAAGGGAGGGCAGGCTGGGGGGAGGAAAGTTAGAAGCACCCACGTTTGAAAAAGGACAGGATCATAGTAGAGAATAGAACAAGTGTGGGGGGGTAAGGTGGAGGGAAATATAGTCAGTCTTTCACAATATATCCACTATGGAAGTGTTTTACATAGCTACACATATACAACCTATATTGAATTGCTTATCTTTCCAGTAAGGGTAGGGAACAAGGAAGGTAGGGAAAGAATCTGGAATTCAAAGGTTTAAAATCAAATGTTTAAAATATATTATTATTATTACTATTTTACATGTAACTGGGAAATAAGATGTACAGTCACTGGGGCATAGAGATCCATTGTGCCCTACTGGAAAGTCAGAGGGGGCATGGGGGAAGATATGGGAGAGAGAAGATTGGGGGGAGGGGATATTCGGTGGGATGGCTGTTTTGGGGTTGTGGGTAGGGGAAAAATGGGGAGAAAATTTGCAACTCAAAATAGTGTGGAAATGAATGTTGTAAACTAAAAAAGAAAAAAAAAATTAAATAAAAAGAAAAAGAGAAAAAAAACTGACCTGGAAAGCTCCATGACAGAAAATTTTAAAATTATTAGACTATTTGAAAGCCATGTTCACAAAAAGGCCTTAGACATCATCTTTCAAGAAATTATCAAGGAAAACTGCCCTGATTTTGTAGAATGGTTGGGGGGAGGGAGAGAAGGAGAATAGATGTTGAAAGTATCCACCATTCACCTCTTGAAAGAGATCCCAAAAGGAAAACTGTCAGGAATATTATAACCAAATTCCAGAGTTCCCAGGTCAAAGAGAAAATATTGCAAAGCAGCCAGAAAACAATGTAAGTATCATGGAGTCATAGTCAAGATAATATGATATTTAGCAGCTTCTACATTAAAGGATCAGAGGACTTGGAATATGATATTTCAGAGGACAAAGGAGCTAGGACTAAAACCAAGAATCACCTACCCGTCAAAACCGAATATAATCCTTTTTTGGAAAAGTGATTATTCAATGAAATAGAGGACTTTCAAGCATTCTTGATAGAAGACCAGAGCTGAACAGAAAATTTGACTTATCAATACAAGAGTCAAGAGAAACATAAAAAAGTAAAAAGGAAAGGGAAATAATGGGGTACTTAATAAGTCTAACCTGTGTACATTCCTATATAGAGAGATGATATTTGTAACTAATAAGATCTTTCTCATTATTAGGGAAGTTAGAAGGAGTATATATACACAGAGAGGATGCAGGTATGAGTTGAATATGAAGGGATGATATTTAAAATATAAAATTAAGTAGTGAGAGAGGGAATGTACTGGGAGAAAGAGAAAGGGAGAGGTAGAATGGGATAAATTATCTCACATAAAAGAGGTAAAAAAAAAGCATTTACAGTGGAGAGGAAGAGAAGGTAGGTGAGAGTGGAGTGATTCACTTCACTCTCATCATAATTGGCTCAAAGAGGGAATAACATCTACATTCCCTTGGGCATAGAAATATATCTCACTTACCCTATAGAAAAGAAGGAGAGAGGAGGGTATGAGAGAAAGGGGGTGATAGAAGGGTGAGCAAATTGTTGTAGGGGATAGTCAGAATCAAAATACTTTTGAGGGACAGGGTAAAAGGAGAGATAAAATGGAATAAATGGGTGGGGGAATAGGATGTAGGTAAATACAGTTAGCAATAGGAACTGTGAAAAAAATTTAAAATAAGTTTCTCTTTTAAAGGCCTCCTTTCTCAAACATATAGAGCATTTAGTTAAATTTATAAAATGAAAGAGCCATTCCCCAAATGATAAATGATCAAAACGTATGAACAGTTTTCAGATGAAGTAATCAAAGCTATCTATAGCCATATGGGAAAAAACACTCTAAATCATTATTGATTAGGGAAGTACAAATTAAAACAATTCTGAAGTACTACCTCATACCTATTAGATTGGCTAATAGGGCAGGAAAAATAAATTACAAATGTTAGAGAGGATGTGGAGAAAATGAGACTTTAATGCACTGTTGGCAGAGTTGTGAACTGATTCAACCATTCTCTAGATCCATTTGCAATTATGCCCAAAAAGCTATAAAACCATGCACACCCTTTGACCTAGTAATACCACAACTAGGTCAGTATACCCAAAGATATAAAAACAAAAAAGAAGAAAGACCTATATGTACAAAAATACTTATAGGAGCTCTTTTCTAGGGGTAAAGAATTAGAAGTTGAAGGGATGCCCATCATTTGGGGAATGGCTAAATAAGACATGCCATGTGATTACAATGGAATCATATTATACTATAAGAAATGATGAGCCAGGTACTCTCAGCAAAACCTGGAAAGACTTGCACAGGCTGATGCAAAGTGAAATATACTGTGTACAAAGTAATAGTGATATTGTAAGACATTCAGCTGTGAATGATTTAGACATTCTCATCAATAAAATAATACAAGACAACTCCAAAGAACTTATGGTGAAAGATGCTGTCCAGAGAAAGAACTGATGGTATTGAATACAAATTGAAGCATACTTTTTAAAAACTTTATTTTTCTCAATTTTTTTCTTGCTTATCTTTTCTTTAACAACATGACTATAATGGATATGTTTTACATGACTACACATGTATAACCTATATTGAATTGCTTGCCTTCTCAATGAGAGAGAAGAAAGGGAGGAAAGAAAGGAAAGAACTTGGAATGCAAAATTTAAAAAAAAAGCAATATTAAAATGATTTTTACATGTAACTGGGAAAATACTAAATAAAAAAATCAAGATGAGGGAAAGAGAAAACAAAGAGAGTCCCTGAGTTGAAACCTGCTTCTTTCTTTAAAAAAAAAAATCCACATTATTTATTTATCAATGTATCCATTCATTCATTTCTTTGTTTGTTTGTTTGTTTTGACATTCATTTCTTTAAAAATTAGAGATCCCAGAAGGAAAATTCTCTCCCTCCCCTCTCTTACCTATTGAAAAAGGCAAGCAGCATAGCATCAATTATAAATCTGAAATCATGCAAAACATATTTACATATTAATCATGTTGCAAAAAATAAACATCAAGAAAGTGAAAAAGTAAAATAAAATAAAATAAAACAAAAAAGAAAATGTTTTAAAAAGAAAGTGGAAAAGTATGCTTCAATCTATCCTCATAATTTATTACTTCTTTGTGGAAGTGGTAAAACATTTTTCATCATTAGTCCTTTGGAACTGTCTTGGATTATTGTCTTGTTCAGAGTATCTTCTTTCACAGTTGGTCATTGTTACAATATTGCTATTACTTTGTACAATGTTCTCTAAGTTAAGCTCACTTTATACCTGTTCACATACGTATTCCCAGTTTTTTTTTTCCTGAAAACTATCACAATCATCATTTCTTATAGAACAACAGTATTCTGTCACAATCATTTGCCAGCTATTCTCCAGGTGATGGGCATCCCCTCAATTTCAATTCTTTGCCACCACAGAAAGAGCTACTCTAAATAATTTTTGTACTTATAGGTCCTTTCCCCTTTCCTTTGATCTCTTTGGAATATAGTCCTACCAGCAGTTTTGTTTTTTCAAAGGGTATGCATTATTTTATAGCCCTCTTTATAGAGTTCCAAATTGTTCTCTAAAATGGTTGGACCAGTATACAACTCCAACAACAGTGCCTTAGTATCCCTATTTTTCTATATCTCCTACAATATTTATTATTTTCCTTTTCTGTCATCTGAGCCACTCAGATAGGTCTGAGATGGGACCTTAGAGTTGTTTTGATTTGCATTTCTCTAAACAATAGTAATTTAGTGGATTTTTTTCACAAAATGATTGATAGTTTTTATTTCTTCTGAAAATTAATTGTTCAAATATATGCCATTTATCAATTGAGGAATGGATCACATTTTAATAAGTTTGGCTCAGTTTCATATATATTTGAGAAATGAGACCTTGATCAGAGAAAGTGATTTTTTTGTAATTTTTTTTCAAATTTCTTGTTTTCATTCTAGTTTTGGTTACATTGGTTTTGGGTGTTCAAAATAGTTTTTTCTTCCCATGATCCTCCTTATTTCATCGTTGGTCATAAATGCTTCCATTATTTATAGATCTATCTGATCAGTACATTTTCCACATTCTCCTAATTTGCCTTTTATGTTCAGTTCATGTACGCATTTTGACCTTGGAATAAATACATGGTGAGAATTTCTATAAAACTGCTGACCTATTTTCCTAACAACTTTTGTCAGTTGGTGAGTTCCTGGCCTAAAATGTTAAATCTTTGGGTTTCTCAAACACTAGAGTAATAAGGTCATTTATTACTGTATTTTGTATAATTAACACTGGTGTACCACTCTATGTATTAGAAAGTCCCAGATTGTTTTGATGATTACTGCCTTGCAAAATAGTTTGAAATCTGGTACTACTAGACCACTTCCTTCACATTTTCTTCAATGATTCCCTAGATATTATTGACCTTTTGTGCTTTTAGATGAATTGTGTTGCTATTTTTTCTAGTTATATAAAAAAAATTTCCAGTAATTTCATTGGTGTGGCACTGAATAAATAAATTAATTTAAACAGAATTGTCACTTATTATACTGATTTGAACTATCCACAAGTGATGAATATTTTTAAAAAATTTTTCGATACTTATTAGTGTAAAAAGTGTTTTGAAAAAAAAAGTGTTTTGTAATTGTGCTAATATAGTGGATGATTTTGTCTTGGCAGGCAGACTCCCAATTATTTTATATTTTCTACAGTTACTTTAAGTGGAATTTCTTTTTCTATCACTTCCTGCTGGATTTTCTTGATTTAAATATAGAAATGCTAATGATTTATATGGATTTATGTTATATCCTGCAACTTACTAAGGTTGTTAATTTTTTCAGAGTTTCAAAGTTGATTCACCAGGGTTCTTTAAGTATATTATCATATCATCTGCAAAGTGATACTCTTCTTTCTTCATTTCCTATTTTTATTCCCCCTATTTCACTCTCTTTTTAAAATCACTATAGCTAGCATTTCTAGCACCATTTCAAATAATAGTAGTGATAACAGCCACCCTAGATTCACCCCTGATTTTATTGGGAAGGTTTCTAGTTTATCACCATTACAAATAATACTTTCTGATAATTTTGAATAGATAATATTTATCATTTTAAGAAAGTGTCTGTTTATTCCTTTTTAATAGGAATACGTGTGTTGTATTTTGTCAAAATCATTTTGGCATCTATTGATATAATCATATGGTTTTTATTGTTGTTATTATTATTATAGATAGTCATGCTTATAGTTTTCCTACTTCTGAACCAGCCCTGAATTCTTGGAATAAATTCCACCTTGTTTTAATGCATGACCTTTGTGATATATTGCTGTAATCTCCATCCTAGTATTTTATTTAAAATGCTTGCTTTGATATTCATTAGGGAATTTGACCTATAAATTCTATCTCTATGTTTGCTTATCCTGCTTTAGATATCAAAACCATATTTGTGTCATAAAAGGAATTTAATAGGTTTCCTTCTTTGCCTTTTTTAAAAAAAAGTTTATAAAATATTGAAATAATTTATTATTTAAGTATTTGATAGAATCAGTTGTAAATCTATATGGTCCTGGAAATTTTTTCTCAGGAAGCTTGTTTTTGGCTTAATTTATTTTTCTAAGATAGTATCATTTAAGTATTCTATTTCCTGTGGTTCATCTAAGCAATTTTTTAATTTTGGAAATATTCATCCATTTCACATGGACTATCAGGTTTTCTTTTAATTTTTTGAAATGCTTTATTAACTTCTGGTTGACATCATTCATTTCCATCAGTTTTTCCCCCATTTTTTCCTACCCCCCACCCCAGAATAGCAGTCCCACAGGATATCCCCTCACCCCATCTGCTCTCTCCCATATCTTCTCCCATACCCCCTTCAACATTTTCAGTACAGCGAGGTGAATCTCTGTGCCCCAATGCCTGTATGTCTTATTTCACAATTATAAGTTAAATAGTATTAATAATGGTATTTATATATTTTAAACATTTGATTTTAAAACTTTTAATTCCAGACTCATTCCCTTCCTCCCTTGTCATACACCCTTTTTTTAATTAAACAAATGCTATATTAACTTCTGTTTTACACCATTCATTTCCATCAGATTTTAAGTTACAATTTTTCCCTACCCACCATCCCAGAATAGCAGTCCCAAAGATATCGCTTCCTCCAATCTGCTCTCTCCAATACCTTCTCCCATACCCCCTTCGACTTTTCCATTAGAGGAAGGTGATCTTTGCCCCAATGCCTGCACATCTTATCTCCCAATTACAAGCAAAAGAGTATTAATAATAGTATTTATATATATTTGAAACATTTAATTTTAAGACCTCGAATTTCAGATCCATTCCCTTCCTCCCTTGTCACCCATTCCCTCTGAGAAGATAAGTAATTCAGTATATGTTGTACATGTCTAGCTATGCAAAACATTACCATAGGAGATATATTGTACAAGACTGCTTATAATTCCCTCCCACCCATCCCACCCCCCACCTGATCCATTCCCTTGATCCTGTCCCTCTTCTATAGTGGGTACTTCCAACCTCCCCTCCCCCCAAGAATGTCCTCCCATCCATCATCCCTCCTCTTATCCCCCTTCCCCCTATTCTGCTGCAGGGTGAGATATCCCACTTAGTATGTATGTCATTCTCTCCCTGAAACAAATTCACTGAGAATGTGGTTTTGCCTTTTTGCCTTCCTATTCTTCCCCTCCCCTGCAGCCACTTCCCCTTGCTTCTTCTACATGAGATAGTTTACCCTACCCTGTCTCTCCCCATCTCCTCTTGCCACTTGCCTCTCTCACCTCATAATTTCACCCCTTAAGTATCATCCCTTCCCAAGAAATTCATCCTATGCTCTCTATCCATGTATAACTGTAAACATATATACACGCATTCACATATGTATTCAAATGACCATACATCCTTCTTCCATTATTTTCATACTGAGAGGGGTTTCATCAGTCACAGTTGTGGTGAGCCAAAGAGGCCTGTCCCAGGACTCTGATAATTACCCTGATATCAGTGGACCTGCATGTCAAAGATCTCTTTGAGATGCAACTTTTCACTAAGTCTGCTCCAGAGTTCTTTTGATATGGTTGCATTTAAAAGGATGGTATTTGAGTTCTGAGGCTAACAGGCTCTGCCCCAAGACATATCTGATTCTGCACTCAGGTATCTTTGGGTGGCCAGCTCTAAACGTGATGACTTTTGAGGATTGCACTTCAGCCTTGAAGTCTGCTCTCAATTGTATCCGTTTATGACTGCGGCTGCATTAGCAGGTACCTGAGGCCTAGATCAAAGGGCTTACCCTAAGACTTTAGTCTCCTAGATAAGAAATCCTTATCAAATTATCTATTCCATGCTACTTCCAGGATACAACAGACTAAGGTAATGATTAGAAAACTTGAGTCCCCTTTCTTTGTCTCTTTGCTCTATAAAAACCTTTTCCTGAGTATCAATAAATGGAGTTCATGGTTCTTCCTTGAGCTACCCACATGGCCTGGTCGTTTCTTATTCACGTCTCCGAATCATGCTAAGTGCTGGACACTGAGCAGCCCACGGCAAATGGCGCCCACGTGGGGCACATAGGAACCTGAAAGGAAGGTCCACAGTGGAGATGGCCCTTACAAGCAGAAGGAGCTCCAAAAATCACAAGTCACAGGGTAAGGGAACTTTTTTCAATTAATTCTTAATCATTCTATTCCACCAGGCTGATACAGGGATTTTTAAGCTTTCTAGCACCATGGGTCAAATGCACAGGGTACAGTTCAAAGTTCAGGAACAATATTTTCAAGTATTAAAGAAAGTAAAGAAAGAAAGAGAGTTTGTTATTATGAAGGAACAGTTAGAGGAATTTTATTTAATGTGTTTGGAACAGTGTAGCCCTGGGTTTCCAAAGGGTGGTATAATAGAATGGGAAACAGAAGGAAAACATAACTAAGAAACTAGGAAAAGAAGGAAACCCAGCATTTCCCAATTTCTGCTTTTTTTCCTATGGAATATATTAAAGATATGTTTAACATCAGGAACGAAAGTGCCAAAAGTGGCACAAACAATTAAGTGTAATGCAGCTGTCTTTATACAGTATTTATAGCAAGTCAAAAAAGTATTAAAAAATCAGGATAAAAATTAGAAAAAATAAATTTGCATAAAAATGTGAACAGAAGTTTTAAGGTTTAAGGGCCTCCTTTCCTCCAATCCAACTCTGGCCAAGTTTGATTGTGGGAAAGGCTGTTAAAAATAATATTAATCAAACTAATAAAAAGTAAAAAAAGGATTTTTTTTCTCTCAGATTAAAGAGGCAAAACTACCAAGCATTTAACCATTCTCCTGCCTCATCTCAAAAGAGAAAAGTGTTGTGTATCAGGATTCAACCAAAGGTTAATTTTATTTGGCACTAAGGCAAAATTAGAACATATAAAGATCTGAAAAACTTTAGGAGTAAAGGGTTTTAACTCTAGTATAGTCTGGAAAATTGGCGCCACTGGACTTTGTCCAGCTTTTCCATACTGTACATGGATGTTAAAAGCCTTTTACTTTCAAAAAAAAATAGACATCATTGAAGTTCACAGTATAGGTTAAATTAGTTCAAAACTTTCTTTAAAAATCTCTCATATCTAGAGGAGAGAGTGCTGAAGGATTTTAAATCACCCTCCTCAATCTAGATAAAGGGAGGATGCATGATAAAGGGCTCTGCAAACAGCAGCCCTGTGGCAGAGCATGCTGCCCCACACTTATTAGGCAACCCGAATACACAATTCAGACTGCAACTCTGAAAAAGAGGAGACAAATCCTCTGCAACTCTGAATAGAGGAGTAAAAAGCCTAAATTCTCTATCAATTATATTTCATGTGATGATTTGAAAATTCAACTAATACCATAACGTCATTGTGTTATTGTGGTCTTTCTGAGTTGTGGTAATATTCTATCATATAGTAAAGATTTGTTAGCCAGAAATAGTATTAGATAAAACAAAAATTTTTATCTGATTTTTGTTGAAACTAAAAAGATAGAGGAAAGAAATTTGTGTAGAAACAGTCATGTTACTTTGTCAGTTATGCTAAACCCTGTCTTATAATGTTTATATCTGCCTTATAGAAAACCAGATAGTTACAAATTTACCTGTAATTAAAAAAGGGGCTTAGTTCCTCCCCCCTCGAGTCTAGAAGATACCTCAATACTATCATATTAACTTCTTTTATCCTAGATCAGATTAGGAAAAGAGAGTTCCACCTTTCCCCCACACTTGCAAAGTGTACCTTCATGACTGGGCAAAGGAAGGAGGGGAAAGGGCCCTCAGTTACCTTGGGGTAACTCAGGTACAGTGGGGGCGGTTAAAAGTTCTGAGCCCTGCCACTGATAAGAAACCAATAGTTGTCTGTACTGGATAAGACAATTCATCCTTTTTATCACTGATTTTATATGATCTAGGAATACAACTGACTTCATCTGAAGTTTAATGTTTTTGCTACATATAAAATAATTTGGCTGTCACTTATGGAATTTGTAAAATTGATCATTTTAGTGTCAATGTTAAAACCTAGAATTGTTAATTGATTACTATATGCGGAAAAGAGGAAACTAGATAAAAACTTTATTACATTCCTCAAGCATGTATGAGATTTAGCAAAGCAGGAGCACCACTTAAAACCCCTGGTCTATATCAATTCTTCTTATTTTTTAATAATGTCAAGACTCCTGAAAACTATCTCAATAGGAAAAATCATCAGACTAGGTTAGGAACTTGTTTTAGTAATGCAATTCTTAAATAATGAACCTAACCTGCCAAAAAGTTGCAAAAGATTAATAACAATTGGCTATTACATCAGGATGTTTAAATTTGAGAAAGAAAAATGTTAAATAATATTCCTTATGTATTAAAAGACCTAGTAGATCTTTATCGTTTATTACAGCTATATGAGAACAAAATTAACTGTAATTAGCTCTAAGTTGGGATTGGTAAAAATTGCTGTTTAAGATAAAAAGCATTTAAGACCATATTCACATAATTCTACTTTTTTTCTGCTTAGGCCTGATTCCTATGGTCAGACTAAGTAATCAGCAAAGGATATGAACTCTTTTATGTTAGCTTATTGGAAAATTTAATATTTTTACCTAAAATTAGAAAATGTACAGAAGTTTATAAAAACCACTTAAAATTCACCTTAAGATATTCCCATTGACTAAGGTAATTTTGGAACTAATAGCTTTAAAAAAAAATGGTGATCAGCTTTTAATCATTCAAGATGCAATTATTGTATATTTTTTCTTCTCTCCTTTGGCTAAAACAGTTTGTGATACTTAAATAAGTTTTGTTAAGTAATAAGTCAGGAAAATAGAGAATGCTCACTGACCTCTGGTAATCATTTAATATCTTATTTTGACTAAAATCTGAATTAATCAAACAGGCTACTCTGCCTCATTTTACAAAAAAAAAGCTCTATCTCAGTCACTCCAGAACCCAGATAAGGCTGGGAGTAGGATTTAAAACAGGCATCCAGAGATCATAATTTCCAAAGAGACCCAGCTTTGTCTCTGAGAATACCTGTCCTCAGGTTAACAAAGCCTACTTTATATCCCTTAAGGATAAGACCCTCAATTTGAGGTACTAACTTAAGTAATGAGACTTTTCTTATCTTATGATTTTCTGGGCATATACCATGTTATGGGTTGTTAATGATAAAGAAAATACAGATAATCTGGATCACAATTTCAATTGACACTGTCATCTTTCTTGTTTTATTGTATTTACCATTTATCCCACTAGGAAAATTCCTTCCTCATACAATGATTAGACCATTATGGGAATCATAAATTTGTGTAACCCAGCTACCCCTAATTGGGATGTTCTTGGGATGTACTTAAGCTCTCTTATCTTTTTGTTCCCCAGTCGGCTCTAGTTCTGCACTTCAGATACAAGTAGTAAAGCTAGCAATAAATACTTCAAGCCACTAAGGCTAGTTTATCTTAATATGGGTCAATCATAAAATTTAGTTGTCACCCTATACAGTTATTTAGGACAGAAAATAAGAGAAAAAATTATTGAGCCTCAAAAATATAGTAATTCAAAGAGATAATGTGAAAACTTGAAATGATTTTCAAAAATTATTAAGAGATATAAATTGGGTAAAGAATACATCAGCTCACTCACTTATTTAATACCCTAAGGGGAGAACCAAACCTTCATTCTCTTTGAAATTTTACAAAATAAGCAATAGAACAACTTAAAATTATTGAAAATGCCATTCAGCAGTGCCAAGTCTATAGGATAGATAGTAATAGCCCTATAGAAATCAGTGTACTGAGGACACCTGAATTCCCTTTGGTGCCACACATAGGCAACAAAACATTTTAAAGAGTGTACTTATCTCCCTCTTCAAAGCCAAAAAAAAAAAAATCAGTGATGCCTACAATTTGTAGCTATGCTAATGTATAACAACCTACAGGCTCCATCCCTGTACATATTCAGTAACCTTATGTTGAAGCCCAAACTGAAATGCTAATTAAGGCAGACCCTTCCTGGCCTGATCATATAGACAGTGTATGGAGGAAGTAGGGGATATTACAATTTTACATTCCAATCAACAATGAGTCATTTCCAAAATAACATCTTTTTCTCCTTTCTTACTAGTAGATAAGGCTTTTTACTGAGGCCTAAAACAAACAGATAGCTAACAGAAGTTATTTCTATTTTTTCTCATTTACCCAAAAGAATGAAATGTTTTTTATATATCTTTTTAAGGGACAATTTCAACCTCAACATTTTTATGGATAGTACAGATTTCAATAATCAAAAGTTATATCAATTATTTTTTTTTTCAGTTGCAACAAGTGGTTAGAGGTGGAGAAGGTCCTTTATGGATTTCTTATTGTTTACTCTCATACATTTTTGCCTGAGCCCATTCAACAAGGCAATGCTTTACCTGAAAAATTAACAATACAAACTTACCCAACACTTTGTCCTTTATCTCTGCATTCAAAATTCAAGGATATTAATAAGTAATTTCACATTTACTCGAGAACAGGCCAGGCAAATAGTTAAATCATGCACAAAATGCCTTCTTCACATACCTTCTCCCTCTTCCACCTCTATTAATCCTACAAGTTTAAAACCTAATTTGGCAAATGGATGTCACTTCTTTAGAAACTTACAATACATCCAAGTGACAAGTAAATACTTTTTTCTCATACACTTTTGTTTTGGTAACTTTAAAGGTTGGAAAATCTTTGCTGTTTAAAGCTAAATAAGAATTGAGAATATCAACTACCAAATATTTTCATTCATAAGAATTTGTACATACTGATATTCGGAGTGAAATAAGTAATATCAAGCACAGTTTAAATTTCTGATCTAACCAATTGAAACATGAAAGTTGAGTTTTCTTAAATCTAAAACTTAAATTTAATTTTTTGAGTCATATGTCAGCATTATAGTTCTTTTTAGTTTGAAAGTTAACAATTTATCATAACTATGACTCATATACCTATTTAAGGTGAGTGAGAAATGGGAAAGAAAACTTTCAGTGTATTACTAGAAGCCTCTAATCTAATTTTTATTGTTGCCATTTCTTCAAGAATTGACTTTTTTAGAATGATATTTTTCCCTGATATAAGATACTATATAATTGTGTATTTAAATAATGGAGAGGCCTCTCTCCATAACATCCCTCAGAAATGAAAAGGCAACAGTCAATGACTATATTTCCATTCAAAAAATTTAAAACAAAAACATTTTTATCATTTTCTGTAACTGTGGAAGCTCCCATTCATTTAACTTAATAAAGCTACATTATAAGGACAGAGCAAAATTATTGTCCTTCAATTTTATATGATTACATCTCTAGCTATACTTCAATAAGGAGAATCATTGTTTTTTCAATCCATTTCCATTGTTTTTCATTTCTTAGATACTCCTAAAGAAACAAAAACTGATAATGCTCTTGTCTACACTGGCAAATCATTTCAATCTTTCTATAAAACCTATTGATAAAAATGATAAGGCAATTTGGATTTGGACCAATATATCACAAGGGCAATTAGCTACTGCTTTATATACCCTAAATTTTTTTAATCATCACTAAAAAAGGGTATAAACCAGAAGAATGACAATTTGAAAAAGTACATATTCCCAAATAAAGTAATGGAAAAGACTTGCCCCTTAATTATGTAGAGGCGAGGTTGTGCTTATATATTTTTTTAGATGCTGATGAATGACCACTGAAGATGCCAACACAGAATGTCCAGGCATGTTCCAGCAGATGCAAAAACAGAGAAGAGAATCAGAGGATTCCTCACAAGGACAACCCCAGAAGAAATGACTTGGCATCCCACCTTTTCACAGAATGATACAACCTTCTAATAGAACATTACATGACAACAGACTTCAGAAACACCTGTACTTCAAGAAACATCTGATTTTCTACTAAGAACTGACTTTTGGACTTTTTAAATCACAGGATTAATTGCCTCTCTCTTAATATCAGCAACTGTGTCTTCTATTTTAAGTGGGATACAAACTGCTCCATTTGCGAATGAATTTGCAAGGAATGCTACCTTGCCTTTGAAAACTCAAGACCAGACTCCCTCTCCAATGTAATTGTGGATACACCTTTCTATGTATGAACTTTTAATTGCGTTGATTTTACTTTTGCTCAATGTACATCTAGTAGAGATCTTGTTGAACAATATTTATTTTGCTTTTTTCCAACTAATTTCACTTATGCTTGATATCAAACATTGAGGATATATACATATCTGATGTCTTTAAAAAGGGGGAAAAAGGTTTGTCAGATTTCCTGTTACTATATTCACTCTCCTAATATTGTTAATGGTTCCAACTGCTGTGTTTGCAATCTAAACTGCACAATAGGTTAATGAATTATATAAAGAAAAATGTTTCTGCAGCCTTTAAGTC
The DNA here is from genome assembly GCA_011680675.1 of Gymnobelideus leadbeateri. Lineage (NCBI taxonomy): Eukaryota > Metazoa > Chordata > Mammalia > Diprotodontia > Petauridae > Gymnobelideus > Gymnobelideus leadbeateri. The sequence goes on along the minus strand of WOXC01006619.1, from coordinate 1,017,517 downwards.
ACAACGTGATATAGATAAGGATCTATTGTATCAGATCAATTTGTTACAACAATTAATATTATGCTTAGATATGAGTTAAAACCATTAAAAACTCAACTGTTACTCAGATGTGATTATAAATACACATCTATTTGTGTTACCACTAGCTTATACAATTTTTCTCATCCCAGTATCACATGGGAGAGGATCAGAGCCCGCTTATTGGGAGTGTGGCATAATTTCAATATCACCTTAGAAATAAAAAGCTTTCAATCAAATTATTAAGATATTGAACATAATGAGATTCCTGGGATTGACCCAGTAGGAGCTACAAAAACAATTATTGATACATTGAAAAATCTCTATGCACCTATTTCCCATATTGACCATTATAATAGTCTGTTGTATATTTGGACCTTGCATTATAAAAATTACAACTCACAATATTAGAACTTTAGGCACTGAATTACATGGCTTTAAGCTTCTCCTTATAAAAGGGGGAATATGTGGTGAGCCAAAGAGGCCTGTCCCAGGACTCTGATAATTACCCTGATATCAGTGGACCTGCATGTCAAAGATCTCTTTGAGATGCAACTTTTCACTAAGTCTGCTCCAGAGTTCTTTTGATATAGGTTGCATTTAAAAGGATGGTATTTGAGTTCTGAGGCTAACAGGCTCTGCCCCAAGACATATCTGATTCTGCACTCAGGTATCTTTGGGTGGCCAGCTCTAAACGTGATGACTTTTGAGGATTGCACTTCAGCCTTGAAGTCTGCTCTCAATTGTATCCATTTATGACTGCGGCTGCATTAGCAGGTACCTGAGGCCTAGATCAAAGGGCTTACCCTAAGACTTTAGTCTCCTAGATAAGAAATCCTTATCAAATTATCTATTCCATGCTACTTCCAGGATACAACAGACTAAGGTAATGATTAGAAAACTTGAGTCCCCTTTCTTTGTCTCTTTGCTCTATAAAAACCTTTCCCTGAGTATCAATAAACGGAGTTCATGGTTCTTCCTTGAGCTACCCACATGGCCTGGTCGTTTCTTATTCACGTCTCCGAATCATGCTAAGTGCTGGACACTGAGCAGCCCACAGCACACAGTTATTGTTTTTTCCATGTAGGAATGTAAATGGGTCAACTTTGATAAGTTCCTTTTGATTTCTTTTCCCTGATTACCTTCTCAGGCATCTCTTGCTTCTTGTGTATGAATGTCAAATTTTCTTTTCTTTTTTTTTTAACCAAATGCTTTATTAACTTCTGTTTTACATCATTCATTTCCACCAGATTTTGAGTTACAATCATTTTCCCCCCGTTATTCCCCTACCCAACCTCCCAGAATAGCAGTCCCACAAGATATCACTTCCTCCAATCTACACTCTCCCATACCTTCTCCCATACCCCCTTCGACTTTTCCATTAGAGGAAGGTGAATCTCTTTGCCCCAATGCCTGCACATCTTATCTCCCAATTATAAGCAAAAGAGTATTAATAATAGTATTTATATATATTTGAAACATTTAATCTTAAGACCTTGAATTTCAGATCCATTTCCTTCCTTCCTTGTCACCCATTCCCTCTGGGGAGATAAGTAATTCAGTACATGTTGTACATGTCTGGCTATGCAAAACATTATCATAGTAGATATATTGTACAAGGCTGCTTATAATTCCCTCCCACTCATCCCACCCCCAACATGGTCCATTCCCTACATGATCCTGTCCCTCTTCTATAGTGGGTACTTCCAACCTCCCCTCCCCCAAGGATGCCCTCCCATCAATCATCCCTCCTCTCATCCCCCTTCCCCCTATTCTGCTGCAGGTTGAGATATCCCATTTAGTATGTATGTCATTCTCTCCCTGAACCAAATTCAATGAGAATGTGGATTTGCCTTTTTTTTTCCCTTCCTATTCTCCCCCTCCCTTGCAACCACTTCCCCTTGCTTCTTCTACATGAGATAGTTTACCCTACCCTGTCTTTCCCCATCTCCTCTTGCCACTTTCCTCTCTCACCTCATAATTTCATCCCTTGAGTATTCTCCCTTCCCAACAAATTCAACCTATGCCCTCTATCCATATACACACACATTCACATATGTATTCATATGACCACACACCCTTCTTCCATTATTTTCATAGTGAGAAAGATATCATCACTCACAGTTATTGTTTTTCCATATAGGAATGTAAATAGTTCAACTTTGATAAGTTCCTTTTGATTTCTTTTCCCTGATTACCTTCTTAGGCATCTCTTCCTTCTTGTGTCTGGATGTCAAATTTTCTATTCAATTCTGGTTTTTTCCTCAAGAATGCTTGAAAGTCCTCTATTCCACTGAATGACCATATTTTCCCCTGAAATAAAATACTCAGTTTTGCTGGGTAGGTGACCCTTGGGTTCATTCCCAGCTCTTTTGCCCTCTGGAATATCATATTCCATGCCCTTCAATCCCTCAGTGTAGAAGCTGCCAGGTCCTGAGCTATTCTGATTGTGTTTCCACAATATTGAAATTGTTTCTTCCTGGCTGCTTGTAGTATTTTCTCCTTGATCTGGGGATTCTGGAACCTGGCTATAATATTCCTGGGAGTTTTCTTTTGGGGATCTTTTTCAGGAGGTGATCGGTGGATTCTTTCAACCTCTATTTTGCCCTCTGGATCTAAAACATCAGGGCAATTTTCCTTGAGAATTTCTTGAAGGGTGATTTCTAGGTTCTTTCTTTGATCATGGCTTTCGGGTAGCCCAATAATTTTAAATGGTCTCTCCTGGATCTATTTTCCAGGTCAGTGGTTTTTCCCATGAGATATTTCACATTGCCTTCTATTCTTTCATTTGTTTGTATCTGCTTAACAGCATCTTGATTTCTCATAAAGTCATTAGCTTCCATTTGCTCCAGTTTAACTCTGAAGGAATGAATCTCCTCAGTGAGCTTTTGAGATTCTTTTTCCATCTGGCAAATTCGGCTTTTTAAGGCATTCTTCTCCGCATTGCCCTTTTGGGCCTCCTTTGCCATTTGAGTTAGTCTATTTTTTAAGGTGTTGTTTTCCGCAGTCAGGCTGTTGACCCTCATTTCATACTTTTCCTGCATTTCTCTCATTTCTCTTCCCAATTTTTCCTCCACTTCTCTTATCTGATTTTTAAAGTCCTTCTTAAGATCTTCTATGGCCTGCAAACCGCTCTGGTTTTCCTTTGGGGCTTTTGGAGCAGGACTTCTGACCTCACAGTCCTACTCCTGTTCTATGCTTTAATCCTCTTTGTCCCCAAAATAGGAGTCTAATGTTGCATTTTTCTGTTTTATTTGTTTCCTTTGCCTTGGCATGTTGCCACTTAATTACTTGACTTTTAGGCTTGTTGCCCCAGTATGTGTCTGCCACCAGACAGGGGAGCTTTCATCCAGAATGTGTGAGGGGCAACTTCCGTTTCTGGCAAGCTGTAAACCCACCCACGACTTCCACCCTAGATCACAATCCAGATCCAGGAAGGTTAAAGCAAGAGCAATTACCCCCCAAGACTGATCGCTGGATCTCCCTACAGTTCGCAGGACAGGAGCTCCCTACAGTTCAGCTGCCACTGAAAACTACAAAATGGCGTGTCTTCTCAGTGGCTTCTAGCCCCCAGGGGAGGAATCCGACTCGTTCCCCAAATACTTGTCCCAAAATCCACAGGGCACTAACCTCTCACTTTGTCTTAGGCATGTCTGTGTTGATACTTCTGGAATCGCCACAGCAGCTGGTGTTCTGGGGTCCCTCCAGCCGGCTGTTGGCCTGGGCCCTGGGACTAAAACCATGGCTCAGAGGACCTGGGCTCTGCTCTCCAAGCATTGCACTGCCAGCTCCCAGAGTGCTGCGCTGGTCCTTCCTGCAGGGCTGCTGGGCTGTCTTCAGCAGGTTAGCTTCTCTGTGTCAGTCTGTGGGTGCTGGGGCCCCAGAAGTTGTTCAGAGTCCCCTTTTACATAGTTTGGAGGTAATCTGGGGGTAGAGTGCCTTGGATGTGCTGTTTCTACTCTGGCATCTTGGCTCTGCCCTATCACTTACCCTTACTGGGAATATAAGCAATTCAGTATATGTTGTACATGTGTAGCTATGCAGAACATTACCATAGTAGATATATTGTAAAAGACTGGCTATATTTCCCTCCCTCCTATCCTACCTCCCTCTTGGTCTATTCCCTGATTTGATTCTGTCCCTTTTCAAAAGTTGGTGCTTCCAACTTCCATCCCCTCCTTCCCTCCCACCCTCCTTTCCATCATGCTCCTTCTCACCCCCTTTCCCCCTACTGTCCTGTAGGGTGAGATATCCTATTTAGTATGTATGTCATTTTCTCCCTGATCCAAATTCAATGAGAATAAGATTTTGCCTTTTTGCCTTCCTGTTCTTCCCCTCCCTTGCAGCAATTCCCCCCTGCCTCTGCTATGTAAGATAGTTTACCCCATTCTGTCTCTGCCCATATCCTCTTGTTATGTTCCTCTCTCACCTCTTAATTTCACCTTTTAAGTATCATCCCTTCCTATTAAATTTGACCTGTTCCCTCCATGTATACCTGTAAACATATATAAATACATTCACATATGTACTCATATGCCCGTATACCCTTCTTGAACTATTTTCATACTGAGAAAAGTTTCATCAGTTACAGTTATCATTTTTTCCATGTAGGAATGTAAATAGTTCAACTTTGATAAGTTCATTATGATTTCGTTTCTTTCTTTACCTTCTCAAGCATCTCTTGCTTCTTGTACTGAATGTCAAATTTTGATTATCAGTTTTACTGGCATGTAATTGGGCACAATAATGCCTAACAATCGTTTTAATTTCATTTTCATTGATGATATAGTCACCCTTTTAATTTTTGAGGCTGGCAATTTAGTTTTCTTTATTTTTTAAAAAATCCAATTAATTGATGCTTTATCTATTTTGTTGTTTGATTGTTTTCATAAAACCAGCTTAAGTTTTATTAGTTCAAACATTTTTTTATTTTCAGTTTCATTAATCTCTCCTTTGATTTTCAGGATTACCATTTTGTTATTTAGTTGGGGAATTTAATGTATTTTTCTTTTTTAGATGTATGGCAAATTAATTTATGTACTATTTCTCTCTTTATATTTGTATCAAGAGATATAAATTTCCTCCTAAGTACTACTATGGCTGCATCCCACAAATTTTCGTATGTTGTATGATTGTTGTAATTCTCTTTAATGAAATTATCAATTACTTCTATAATTTATTCTTTGACCTACTCATTGTTTAGGATTGGCTTATTTAATTTCCTAATAATTTTTATGCTATGCTTTCAAGGCCTTTTATTGAATGCAATTTTATTGCCTTATGGTCTGAAAAGGGTTTGTTTAATATTTCTGCTTTTCTGCACTTGGTTGTAAGGTTTTTATGCCCTAATACATGGTCAATTTTTGTGAATGTGCCCTGCACAGCTAAGAAAAAGGTATACTCCTTTCTATTCCCATTCAATTTTCTCCAGAAGTCTAAAATTCTATTCATCTCATGTATTGCTATTTATGTTTAACTTTATATAACTTTGATACAGGAACATTAACATTCCCCACTAGTAGTTTTGCTGTCTATTTTCTCCTGCAACTCATTTAACTTTCCCTTTAAGAATTTTGATGACATGCCATTTGGTGCATATATGTTTAGTATTGTTTTACTTCATTGTTTATAGTTTTTTTTTTGTTTTTTTGTTTTTTTGGAGGTGGGAAGGCAAGGCAGCTGGGGTTAGGTGACTTGCCCCAGGTCACACAGGTAGAAAGTGTTAAGTTTCTGAGACTGGATTTGAACTCAGGTCCTCCTGACTTCAGGGTTGGTGCTTTATTTACTTCACCACCTAGCTGCCCCTATAGTTCTTTTTTTGTGGCAAGATCTAGTTTCTCTAGAAAATCTTATCTCTTCTAATTTGTTCTATTTTTGCTGTTGTTTTGTCACAGATCATAATTGCTACCACTGCCTTTTTTTTTCACTTCAGCTGAAGCATAAGAGATTCTGCTCTAGCCCCTTGTACTAACTCTGTCTGTGTGTGTCTCTGCTTCAAGTGTATTTCTTATAAACAATGTATTGTTGGATTCTGGTTTCTAATACATGCTGCTGTCTGCTTCTGTTTTATGGGTGAACTTCTTCCTTTCACATTCACAGTTATGATTAGTAACTGCATTTCATTCTATCCTATTTTCTTCTGAATAACTTCTCTCTCCCCTTTTATCTTGTCCTTTCTCCAAAGACTGTTTTGTTTCTGACCACTGTTTTTCTTAGTCTAATTTATAAACTAAAATATAATATATTGATCTAATACATAATCTTTTAATTTATGTATACACATATAAAAAGAGAGTATAAATGTATGTGTATATCTATATATTCTTCCCTTTGGAACCAATTCAGATGAGAATGAAGTTCAAGTATTACCCACCTCTACTTCTATTTCCCCCTCTACTATAAAAACTCTTCCTTGTGTGCCTCTTTTATGCAATAATGTTCTCCATTCTCTCATTCTTCTCCCTCCCTCCTTTTAGTACCCATCTCACACATCTTTTTTTCTGATTATCTCAGCATAATTGATTCAATCCTGTTTCCTCTGTGTAGAATTCTTTTAAATGTCCTAATAATGATAAAGTTCTTAGGAGTTACTTTTATAATTTTCGACATAGGAATAATAAATGGCACAACATTATTGAGTCTCATGATTTCTCTTTTATGTTTACCATTTTATGCTTCTCTTAAGTCTTGTATTTGAAGGCCAAAATTTCAATTTATCTCTGGTTCTTTTTCAGTCAAGAATTCTTGAAAGTTCTCTAGTTTGTTAAATACCCATTTTCCCCCTGAAGATTTCTACTCAGCTTTGATGGGTGGGTTATTCTTGGTTGCAATCCTAGCCCCTTTGACTTCCTGAATATCATATCCCCAGTCCTCAGTTCCATTAAAGTGGTAGCTGCTAAATCTTGTTTGATTCTGACTGTGGCCTCACAGTATTTGAATGGTTTCTCTGTGACTGAAATATTTTCCGTTTTAAAAGTTGCAAAGACAAGCAGGAGTAGCTCTCCAGAGGACTGCTTTGTAAATAATTTTAAGGTTCTGATCACATAGTATAGTAAACTCTCTATTTATTCAGCAATAAACTAAGGCAAATTATTCACATAAACCAAAGTACAGCTTTCACAATGATATAACAATTTATCACTAGAGTAGCCACATAGTTTTAAACAAAAGATATCATTCATTAAGCCCTTAATTCAATAATCCTTAAGGAACAATCCTCCTTAAGGGACCCAAAGTACAAAGGTCAAAGTTTTCCCACTCTTAGTTCACATTGACTCTCAGTCAAAAAGTCTTTTTTTTCCTTGATTGAAGATTAGTTTCTAATCACCCTTAACTCAATCAGCCTTAAGTGGTACAAGGTACAAAGTAGAAGTTCCCCCACCCCTAGACCACAGTAAATCATGAACTTCTCATTCAGCACTAAGTACCCAAGGGGAGGTCTTTTCATCTTAATTCAAGGCTGGCTCCCAGATTTCATGGTTCCTTTCCCATGGGTTCAGCTTTTGCCTGAATCTACCCAACCATCACCTGGATTCACAGGCAAGCAGCTCTCAGCTCCTTGTCCACTCCCTTGTCCAGTTCCTGCTCCATATTGAAACTCACAGTGATCAGTACCTCAAGCCCCTCACAATTTCTGTTTCTGCAAAGAAAAAGCTTAACAGAGACAAAACATTTATACACATTGCTGGCACCATCATCAATTCACTATCTGCCTGTGAAATCAACTCAGATGCACAAACAAGGTCTGAGAACTCAACACAGACCCACAAAAAAGGTCTGAGAACTCAACACAAATCATCAGTATACTCCCAGGATCTCTAAAACCCACTGCCAGGACTTCTGTAAACAAACAACAGTAAAATCCTCTTTTAGGGCTTCCAGTAAGGTTCCAGGGCTTTTGTACAAAGTATCACAAACACAAATCAACACAGACAGAACAAAGTGCCATACATCACAAGTTTTCTCCTTCTCAGTTCTGCCCAGTCCCAGCTGTGCTCAGCTTTTTATATGGTCTTTAACTCCTCCCTGTTCCACCCACTTCTTACACCCTTGCTGTTCCTGTCTGTGGCAAGTCCCTCCCATTGTGGGATTCACAGGTTCTGTTTCTTAGCAAAGACTTGATATAATCACTTGCAAGACTGAAAGACACTAGAACTGAAACAAGGTGCTAAGTGTTCCTTTGCTTGCCATTACTCCTGGGAGCTCTGGAAATCGACTAGATAATATTCCTCAGAGTTTTCATTTTGGGTCTCTTTCAGGAGGTGATCAGTAGATTCTTTTCATTTCTATTTTACCTCCTGGTTCTAGGATTTCAGGGCAAATTTCCTTCTTAATTTTTTTAATATCATGTTTAGGCTTTTTCTTTGATTATACCTTTCAGGCAGTCCAGTAATGCTTAAATTATTTCCACTTGGTCTATTTTCAAGGTCAGTTGTTTTTCTGATGAGATATTCCACATTTTCTATGTTTTTCATTCTTTTGAGTTCATTTTAGTTTTTTTTTTTTTCATGTTGCAGGGAGTAATGAGATTTTAGATGCCCAATTTTAATGAATTATTTTTTCAATAATCTTCTGTACTCCATTTTTATTTGGCAAAATCTGATTTTAAGGAGTTATTTTCATCCATGAGATATTGTGCCTCTTTTTCCATTTAGCCAATTTTTAAAAAGATATTATTTTCTTCAGTATTTTTATGCCTCTTTTTACCATTTTCATAATTATCTTGTATTATTCTCATTTCTGTTCCCAATTTTTTCCCTATCACTTTTATTTGATTTTGAAAATTCTTTTTTTTTTTTACTTTTGCAGGAATTCATGTTGGGTTTGTGTTGAATTCTCATTATTATTTTAAGGCATTATTTGTAGGTGTTCTGACATTACTGTCTTCAGACTTTTTGTCTTGATCTTCCTGTCAATATAGTAGCTTCTAAAATGTGGACATATATATTTTTTCATCTTCTCATTTTCCCATCTATGTCTTGATTTTAAAATTTATGTTAAAAGTTCCTGGGTTGGGTTGGGGTGGTGGGAAGGCCACTGGTGAAAGCTTCAGGCTTTTAGGCACTACTATTTTCAGAGCTAAATCTGGAGGTTTGGAAGTTTTCAGTGCTTCCAAGGTCATGTGATCTGGAGAGAAATGTGGTCGCTGCTCCCTTGTGACTGAAACAATATTGTTCCTCAGGGTTCCTGCTGCTTTGGAACATCAATTGCTCCTCTCTGCTCTGGCCCTGTAGAAGTGAATATGGCAATGAAATTGCCAAGTAGCATTTTGTCTTGTACTCAGGGCTAGCACAGGGGTTCCCTGGGGTCTTTTTCTTACTAGTTGACCAATACCCTTACCATCTCTGACTTGAGAGCTCCTGAAGCTACTGGTGATGTTATTGCCACCTCCAAGGCCTGTAGCTGGTGTTTCCACCAAATGAACTCAATGCCAGACCCTACATTATGGTCACAGATCTCTTCTTCTGACCTCCCAAGATGTCTTGGGCTAGAAAATGTATCTCCCTGACCTTTTGTTGCCTTTGGCATGCCAGAGTATGATTTGAGGTATTATTTTTAAGTTTTTTTTTTTTTGAGGGGGATGTTGGGCGATTCTAGTTGCTTCTTTTACTCTGTTATCTTGGCTCCACCCCCAAGAAGTCTATTTATTTCCTATAAAAAATGTAGTTTGAAAAATGTAGCCCCATGATTCACTAAGAGGAATTTGGCATAGAATATTGAAAAAGATTCCAGGAGTAGTTGTCAGTATGTGAGAGCACCCCAAGTCTACTTAATTGATTTCCTTAGAGAAGATTAGGTGTTTGCTTGTTGTTCAAGAGATTATTGTGAGGAAAACATGCTACAAATCATATGGACAAGTATTATCATCATTATTGTTTTTAGAAGGATTGAGACTAAATACTTTCATGTTCTTTTTTAAAATTGATTTCCATTAGTGGCCTTATATTGAAAATTCATTCACTCATTTATTTTATCTTGAGTACTTAACTGGTTAGGAAATTTCCTTTCCTTTTTTTAAAAGTTATTTTAGAAGTCTTTATCAAACCAAGAAACAAATGTTAGATCTTTGCTTTGCCAAGTGTTGGGCAAGAGAATATTTTCAGCCTACCAATTGTCTTTTGGTGCAATTTTTTTTAAAGCAATTGGGGTTAAGTAACTTGCTCAAGGTTACATGGCTAGTCATTATTTATGCGTGGGTGCTCATTTTCTGAGGCCGGATCTGATCTCGGGTCATCCCAACTCCGAGGCCGGCGCTCTTTCTCACTGCACCACCTAGCTGCCCCTTTAGGGCAATTGGGGTTAAGTAACTTGCCCAAGGTTACACCGCTAGGTTTTTGTTTGTGTGGATTAAGTGTCTGAGGCCGGCTCCGAACTCAGGTCCTTCTGACTCCAGGGCTGGCGCTCTATTCACTGCGCCACCTAGCCGCCCCTTGGTGCAATTTTCTAAGGAAATACTTCCCCTCCCCCAAAAAATGTGAAGGAAGGTGCTAATGTATTATTAAACCAATATCAAAGACTTAAAGAGAACCTCAGTCAATCTTAACCTCCTTAGCACCATAAACTGGGTATATAATGATGTTTGGGTTAAGACTAGATCTCAGGTCCAAAATTAATTTAGAGGGGAAACAATGTTTCCCTTAGGCAATCAGGATTAAGTGATTTGCTCAGGTTCACACAAGTAGTAAGTGTCTGAGGTTGGATTTAAACTCAGGTCCTTCTGATTCCAGAGCTGGTGCTCTATACACTGTACCACTTAGCTGCCCCTCAAGATAACTATAGGATTTCTAAGTCATGTGATTATCAAGATGAAGAAATAGACAATTTCTCTGATCCTTACAACCTCTTAAACTTTTCAAAATTGAGAATTATGCATGAGATAGAGTAATTTCCATTATCCCCATGGTCTAAGAGACCTATTGAAGTGAGAACCTGTTGAACTAATAGCAAAAATGATTAATCCATAATCCCTAATATATTCACTCATCACCCCATCTCTCACTTGTCACCATGCTGTTAGGATTACATGAGTTTACCCATGGGCCTTTAAGAGAATTCAACTATGACCACTCTTCCTGTGCTACAGAAAAACCAAAGATAGTCATCTTGCTAGGATGCTAGGATGCCAGGATGCCAACATGGCAGACCACTGTACTGCAACATGGTTTAGCCAGGCAACTGAGGAAAAAGTTAAATGCCCCAAGTTCCTTCAACTAATATTCACAGTACACATACTCAAGCAAAGTCAATCACCATCTTGGTTGTCTTTCAATTTTTCAATACCATTCTTGAACTACAGAACTGTGGTAGAAGGGAAGGGAGGAGTAGGAAAGGGTAGAGAACACAAGGAATGGCAAGGAATAATGATCACATTATTCCAGATGAGGTCTAATAAGGACACTCTACAGAGAAATTATTATGTACTGTTTCATCAAAGCACTGTTTCTCTTTGTGCATCCCAATATTTCATTAGCTTTTCTGGTTGCCACATCAAACTACTGACTCACATTAAATATGATCTTCACTTATTCCTCCAGATCTTTTCCAGGCAAACTAATCTAACCCTGTTCTTCCATCCAGTACTTGTAAAGTTGATTTTTTAACCCATTTAGAGAATTATACATTTATATCTGCCTAAATTTCATTTTATTAAAGGCATTCCACTTTTTTAGGCTGTCAAGATCTTTCTGGATCTTGGGGTTTAGATTCTGACATTGTTTGCAATATGTTATCTTTCCCCCTCAGCTTGCTTTCATCTGCAAATTTGATCAGTATCTCATCTGTATATTTCTCAAAGTCATTGATTTTAAAATGTCAAATAAGACAGAATCAGGTACAGATCTTGGGACACTCCACTGGAGATCGCCTGCCATATTGACATTGAACCATTAACAACTACTCTGAGACTAGTCATCCAACCAGCTTTGATTCCATCATCATTTAATCCACATTTCTCTATTTTCTATATAGCTATTGTGTAAGATACTTTATCAAATGCTTATCTAAAACTGTGTAAACTATAATTCATAACATTTTCTTCATCAACTTGAATAATATAATTTAATATTACATTCTGGAATTTTTTTCAGTAGTCAAAGTCAAAGTCATTGCCCTTTAAACTGAAGAGTTTGATCTCTTCTTTTTCCTTCTCCTTCTCTCTATCTCTCTATATCAGTTATTGTCTCTGCCTATCTCTTTCCCTGTCTTTTTTCATCTGTCTGTCTCCTTTTTGTCTTTATCTGTTTGTCTCTCTGTCTGTCTTTCTCCTTGCCATATTTTCTCTGAGTCTTTTGAAATGGTTATAAGTTTGAATATTTAGAATTAATGTCAAACTCCTTGAATTTCCTCTCCTCTATTTCAAGATGGATAGAGTAGCAATAATGAAGTGACTAGGAAGGGCTTTGTTTAGTAGGTTGTTTTGAGCTATTCTTTAAAAGAAGCTAGAAGTTCTATGAGGCAGAGGTAAGAATAGTATACATTCCAAGCATAGCTATGTAAAGGCATAGAGAAAAAAATGTTACATAGAGGGACTAGATGGCAGGCCAGTTTGATTGGGATGGGAAATTCATGAAAGCAAAATATATGAAGTTAAGCTTAGACTGGAAGGCAAGAAGCAGATTGCAAAGGGTTTTAAAAGTTAGACAGGGGATTTTGTCCTATGGGCAATAGGAAATCATTGAAGTTTTTTTTTTTTTTTGGGGAAGAGGGGTGGGCACATGATATCTATGCTTTAGGAATATCACTTTGGTAGCTGTGTAGAGAATTAATTTAAAAAGACAAATTCTGGAAACCAGTTAGGAGCTACTGCAATAGTGCATTTGAGAAGGGATAAAGGCCTAAACAGTTAGTGAAGAAGCTCTCTGTGTACAGAGAAGGAGATCTAAATGAAACTTATTCTCAGGATAGAACTATCAAATGAGGCAACTGATTTATATGAGGATTGATGGAAAGTGAGGAGTCAAGGATATCTCCAAGATTATAAACTTGGGTTTCTGGAAGAAAGTGGTGTCATTAATAAAAATGGGCAACATTGAAGGAAGGGTGAGTTTTATAGATGAGTTCTATTTGGTATACATTGAGTTTAAACTTCCTGTGGGTCATCTAGGTAAAGTTGCCCAACATAATATTATTAATATAGGATGAGATTCAGGAAAATATTAATTTCATGCATTAATTTGGCGGTCATATATGTATATATATATGCATATATACATACATATACATATATATATATATATATATTTTTAATGGGAGGCAGTTGGGATAAAGTGCCTTACCTAGGGTCACACAGCTAGTAAATGTTTGAGCCTGGATTTGTCCTCCTGACAACAAGGCCAGTGTTCTAAGAACTGTGCTACCTACTTGCCCTCTAGTGATAGTAAATTAAATCATGGCAAGTTATGAGACCAGAGGGAGACACACACACACACACACACACACACGTCATTGGGGAAGGGGAGAGAGACAGAGACAGAGAGAGAGACAGAGACAGACAGAGAGACAGAGAGAGACAGACAGACAGCAGAGAGATACAGAGAGAGAGAGAGACAGAGGAAGATAGAGAGACAGAGACACGGAGAGACAGAGAGAGACAGAGAGACAGAGAGAGAAAGAGAAAGTCAGAGACTAGAGAGAAAATAGTAAAATAGGAAAGGCTCCAGTATATAGACTTGGGGCATGCCCATATTTAGTAGACTGCAAGCATAGGAGGCTACAGTAAAAGAGACTGAAGAGTATTCAGACAAGTAGAATAAATAAGAGAGACAAATGTCATATGCTGCAAGGCATCTTAATTATTTTGTGTCACGGGCTCCTTTGGCAACCTGGTATAGCCTATGGACTCCTCAGAATAATGTTTTTAAGTGCAGAAAATAAAAGACATAGGATTATACAGGAAACCAATTATATTGAAATAAAGATTTCTTTTATTCAAGTTCAATTTCCATTCCCACTTAACCCTAGGTTAAGAAACTCTGATATAAGAGAATGGATGGTCCAGGATAGTATTGCTGACAGATCCAGGAAAATATATAATCAAAGTAATCTTGTATTTTTGTCCTTTTTTAAGCTCTTATATGAGTTATTAATCTCTGTGATTTCCTCCTGTAGGGTTCACAGTCTCTGGAAGTGCTTCAGCAAATCTATGTTAAGATAAACAGGGCATGGAGTTGGGAACCTGTCTTATCTTATGCTTTTGTGGCTCATGAGAGAAAGCTGAAAGTGTAAGTCAGTCATTTCAGGTCACAAGAGAGATTAGCCCATGATGAGATTCATCTGTATGCTTGGCTAATCTGCCTTGTCTTTTTAATTGAGTGAATGAGAGACTTTCTTTTCCATTGCCATAGAGGGTAGTGTCAGGTCAGGATGGCAGTCCTTTGTCGCACAGTGATTTGTCTCACCCTTCTAGTGTTGCTTATGGACTAGAGGAAAAAAAATTAATTGACTATCCTCTGAATGAGTAGATGCAAATTCCTAGACCCCTAGTTTACCCAAAGGGTCATGTTATTACATGCTCCCCATAAAGAGTACCTAAATAATTTAGGAAGGGGTGAGAAAAGGCCACCCTCCGAAAAAGAAAATAAGAATCAACATATAATCCACCTTGAGAAAGTAATAAAGTGCCAATAACAAGTTAGGCAACCTCAGACTCTCTTGCCTAGGATAAACTCAATTGCTACATGATGCATGAACCCTCTGCAGATCACTACAGTTTTTAATTCTCTATTCCCCTTCAGACTAACTTCTATTTGCTTTATTTGAGTATTGGTGTGTTCTTCCAAATTGCAGTAGAGTGTGAACCCTTTGATCTGGGTTCAAAAACGATTTTTAAATTTTTTTTGTCTTTATATCTCTAACATTACACAAATACATGCATACACACGCGTGTGTGTGTGTGTGTGTGCTTATATATAATATGTTGTGGTGAGCCAAAGAGGCCTGTTCCAGGACTCTGATAATTACCCTGATATCAGTGGACCTGCACGTCAAAGATCTCTTTGAGATGCGACTTTTCACTAAGTCTGCTCCAGAGTTCTTTTGATATAGGTTGCATTTAAAAGGATAGTATTTGAGTTCTGAGGCTAACAGGCTCTGCCCCAAGACATATCTGATTCTGCACTCAGGTATCTTTGGGTGGCCAGCTCTAAACGTGTTGACTTTTGGGGATTGCGCTTCAGCCTTGAAGTCTGCTCTCAGTTGTATCCGTTTATGACTGCGGCTGCATTAGCAGGTACCTGAGGCCTAGATCAAAGGGCTTACCCTAAGACTTTAGTCTCCTAGATAAGAAATCCTTATCAAATTTTCTATTCCATGCTACTTCCAGGATACAACAGACTAAGGTAATGATTAGAAAACTTGAGTCCCCCTTCTTTGTCTCTTTGCTCTATAAAAACCTTTCCCTGAGTATCAATAAATGGAGTTCATGGTTCTTCCTTGAGCTACCCACGTGGACTGGTCGTTTCTTATTCACGTCTCCGAATCATGCTAAGTGCTGGACACTGAGCAGCCCACGACAATATGTGTGCATATATGTGTGTAATGCATATAATGCATGTATGTTCACTTTGATATAAGAGAAGATGAATTAATGTTTTTTTGAAATGCATTCTAATAAGATGTAGACTTTCGCTGAAGGCTAAGCAAGGCCTGCAATTTAGACTAAAAGAATGCAAAAATCCTCATGTTTTTCTTGGAATCATCCATGGAGTTGATGACAGATTTCTTGTAGAACAGGAAGGCGGAAGTTTTGGAGAAGTGAAACTTAATCAAAGGCTATGCCATAGGCAAGAAGCCTAAGCTACTGCCTTAGATCAGAATCCTCTGTATTTTATTATAGGAAAGAAAGGGAAGAAAGCCCAAATCAATCAGAGTTCCAGCTGCAACTTGAGCTTGTACAAACAACCAGAAAACTAAAAAAAATAAATAAATAAAGTCTGTCTTTCTCTGGCTCACCTGCAATGGGATGGAAAGGCTTTAGAATTTATTTCATATACAATCAAGTGATTTTTACCTTAAGGCATTTGCAGCAACAAGGATTAGCTGACAAAAAGGCAATGAAGTACAGCAGAAATATCATGGACTATGAAACCATTGGACAACTAGGTTCAAATCTTGCTTCTGATACTTACTATCTCTATAGCTTTAGAAAAATCACTTAAACCCCTTGACCGCAGGCTCGTCATCTATAAAATGAAATGCTTGATCTGGATGGCTTCTGGGGTGCTTTATTGCTACTGATCTATTATGTATCCCACTCCAGTGTATTGCATTTAAATTCTCACTTTTTTCCTCTACCTGGACCTTACAAAAGCTCTTATTTCATTATTTCATGCATTCAATCAGTATATATTAACTACATATACTCTACTAGATGCTAAGGGGAGAATATACAATGGTACTACGCATAGTTCCTGTCTTCATAATAGGCAGTTGTCTATTATCTTCATCAGTAGAGTTGAAAAGATATGACATGCTCAGATTTTTGAAAATGAAATGTGGAAAAAGCTAAATAAAAATGCAAAAGCAACATGCAATTAAGAACCAACGAGGGTTAAAGAAAACAAATGTAATTTGGGGGAGATGGGAAATGATTGATAGTATACACAAGGAGACATCACACATCCCACAAGTGACACATGCTCCAGTGGTGGGAGGTGGAGGTCCCAAAGTTTCTTCCCTTCTCCTGCATAATTAAAAAAATCTTGTGCTATTATGGCAGCTCATCCCTTTTGGATAGCTATGGTGAACTGAGCTTAGTGATGATATACAGTTCACAGCCATAGTTCAGAAACAAATTTATGTGGGTTTTTTTGGGGGGAAAACATCATTCTTACCCTACTAAGAGTGAGAAAATCAATACTATGTCTGATTGTGAAAGGAGAAAGTCAATTAAATTCAGTAAGGCTCTATTCAGTATCCTTCTGATTTTCCAAAAGAGGATCCCCTTCCCTGGACAGTACCTTCCTTGTGTATATTTCTACTAGAATGTAATGTCCTTGACAACGATTTTTTATTAGAATCTCCAGCTAATTAGCTGGTACCGAATACATTGTAAAAACATAATAAATACTTTTCATTTATCCACTCATTCATTAATATGTTAATCAATTCAAATCAACACAAGTAATATACCTATATATTCTATAATAAGCAGAACAACAATAATAAGAAATACCTTATACAAGTCTTCTCTGCCCCCTCTTTCCATTCTGTCCTCTAGGACTCCAAAATAACAATATATAAGAACTCCAAAATATTAATACATAAGTACTCCAAATATACAAAATATCAATGTAAAATAACTCCAAAAGATCAATGTATAATGTGTTGACTTTCACGTAAGGAGGGCATCCAGGACAGTCATTCCTTTATTTCTCACCAGTCTTCACTCTTCTGTACTTCTCCACCCTGCCCTAGAAACCTCTTCATCCTGGACTATCACTTTGGTGCTGAAATTCATACCTTGGAAGTACCTTCTACCTCAAGGACCCTTCCATCAGATTGGACAGCTCCATTTGGAAGCTCCATTTAAGGAGGATTTTCATGACAACCATCTTTTTATTTCTCACAACCTGCACTATTCTGGATTTCTCCATCATGACCCTTAAGAAATATCTGTTTCTCTACTCCTCTTCAGTTTCCTTTTTCTGTATTGTTTTATCTGTGAGAAAATAATTTCCCTGAGGGCAGGGATAGTCTGTTTGCTTTTATTTGTATTAAGATCCCTTAGCACAGTTCCAGCAACATAATACATGCTTTATAAATATTTGTTGACTACCTGACTGACTGCAAGTTGATGTTCCCTAAAACACTCTGAGCTCTCCATTTATTTATCTCAACTCCCATTATCTTTTGCTTCATTCCTTTAACCATGTGCATACTGAGACATAGTATTACCATTAAGCTCACAATTACCTACAAACTTCAGGAATTTTTTTTTCTTTTTTTTTAAACAAATGCTTTATTTACTTCTGTTTTACATCATTCATTTCTGCCAGGTTTTGAGTTACAATCATTTTCCCCATTCTGTTTTTCCCCTACCTACCCTCCCAGAATAGCAGTCCCACAAGATATCGCTTCCTCCAATCTGCTCTCTCCCATACATTCTCCCCTACCCCATTCGACTTTTCCATTAGAGGAAGGTGAGTCTTCGTGTCCCAATGCCTGCACATCTCATTTCCCAATTACAAGAAAAAGAGTATTAATAATAGTATTTACATATATTTGAAACATTTAATGTTAAGACCTCGAATTTCAGATCCATTTCCTTCCTCCCTTGTCACCCATTCCTTCTTGGGATATAAGTAATTCAGTATATGTTGTACATGTCTAGCTATACAAAACATTATCATAGTAGATATACTGTACAAGGCTGCTTATAATTCCCTCCCACTCATCCCACCCCCCACCTGGTCCATTCCCTACATGATCCTGTCTCTCTTCTATAGTGGGTACTTCCAACCTCCCCTCCCCCCAAGGATGCCCTCCCATCAATCATCCCTCCTCTCATCCCCCTTCCCCCTATTCTGCTGCAGGTTGAGATATCCCATTTAGTATGTATGTCATTCTCTCCCTGAACCAAATTCAATGAGAATGTGGATTTGCCTTTTTTTCCCCTTCCTATTCTCCCCCTCCCTTGCAACCACTTCCCCTTGCTTCTTCTACATGAGATAGTTTACCCTACCTGTCTCTCCCCATCTCCTCTTGCCACTTTCCTCTCTCACCTCATAATTTCATCCCTTGAGTATTCTCCCTTCCCAACAAATTCAACCTATGCCCTCTATCCATATATAACTGTAACCATATACACACACATTCACATATGTATTCATATGACCACACACCCTTCTTCCATTATTTTCATAGTGAGAAAGATATCATCAGTCACAGTTATTGTTTTCCATATAGGAATGTAAATAGTTCAACTTTGATAAGTTCCTTTTGATTTCTTTTCCCTGATTACCTTCTCAGGCATCTCTTGCTTCTTGTGTCTGGATGTCAAATTTTCTATTCAACTCTGGTTTTTTCCTCAAGAATGCTTGAAAGTCCTCTATTCCACTGAATGACCATATTTTCCCTGGAACAAAATACTCAGTTTTGCTGGGTAGGTGACCCTTGGGTTCATTCCCAGTTCTTTTGCCCTCTGGAATATCATATTCCATGCCCTTCGATCCCTCAGTGTAGAAGCTGCCAGGTCCTGGGCTATTCTGATTGTGTTTCCACAATATTGAAATTTTTCTTCCTGGCTGCTTGTAGTATTTTCTCCTTGATCTGGGGATTCTGGAACCTGGCTATAATATTCCTGGGAGTTTTCTTTTTGGGATCTTTTTCAGGAGGTGATCTGTGGATTCTTTCAACCTCTCTTTTGCCCTCTGGATCTAAAACATCAGGGCAATTTTCCTTGAGAATTTATTGAAGGGTGATTTCTAGGTTCTTTCTTTGACCATGGCTTTTGGGTAGTCCAATAATTTTTAAATTGTCTCTCCTGGATCTATTTTCCAGGTCAATGGTTTTTCCCATGAGATATTCCACATTGCCTTCTACTCTTTCATTTGTTTGGATTTGCTTAACAGCATCTTGATTTCTCATAAAGTCATTAGCTTCCATTTGCTCCAGTTTAACTCTGAAGGAATGAATCTCCTCAGTGAACTTTTGAGATTCTTTTTCCATCCAGCAAATTCGACTTTTTAAGGCATTCTGTTCCTCATTGCCCTTTTGGGCCTCCTTTGCCATTTGAGTAAGTCTATTCTTTAAGGTGTTGTTTTCCTCAGTCAGGCTGTTGACCCTCATTTCATACTTTTCCTGCATCCTTCTAATTTCTCTTTCCAATTTTTCCTCCACTTCTCTTATTTGATTTTTAAAGTCCTTCTTAAGGTCCTCTATAGCCTGCAACCTGTTCATGTTTTCCCCTGGGGCTTTTGGAGCAGGACTTCTGACCTCACAGTCCTTTTCCCACTCTATGCCCCCAAAATAGGAGTCTAGGGTTGCATTTTTCTGTTTCCTTTGCCTTGGCATGTTGCCACTTAATTACTTGACTTTTAGGCTTGTTGCCACACTATGGCTTTAAGGCCAGATAGAGGAATTTTCGTCCCGAACGTGTGGGGGGCAACTTCCGTTTCTGGCAAGCTGTAAACCCACCCACAACTTCCACCCTAGATCACAATCCAGATCCAGGGAGGTTAAAGCAAGAGCAATTACCCCCCTCCCCCAAGACTGATCACTGGATCTCCCTACAGTTAGCAGGCCAGGAGCTGGAGCTGCCTCTGAAAACTACAAAATGGCATGTCTCCTTAGAGGCTTCTAGTCCCCAGGGGAGGAAGCCGATGCATTCCCCAAATACTGGTCCCAAAGTCCATAGGACACTAACCTCTTACTTTGTCGTAGGCATGTCTATGTTGATAATTCTGGATTTGCCACAGCTGCTGGTGTTCTGGGGTCTCTCCAGCTGGCTGCTTGCCCTGCCACCCTGGGGCTAAAACCTTGGCTCACGGGGACCTGCGCTCCGCTAGTCTCGGCTCCCCGCACTGTGCATGCTGTGTGCTGCTGGCTCCCAGAATGCTGTGCTGGTCCTTCTTGCAGGGCTGCTGGGCTGTCCTCAGTGGGAGGTTAGCTTCTCTGTGTCGTTCTGTGGGTGCTGGGGCTCCAGAAGTTGTTCAGAGTCCCCTTTTACATAGTTTGGGGGGAATCTGGGGGCAGAGTGGCTTGGATAAGCTGTTTCTCCTCCACCATCTTGGCTCCACCCCGGAATGCCCAGGAAAAAATTTTTAAAGAAATTTGGTAATAGGTAGTTTTAGGAAAAAAAAAACATTCCAAATTCATTTTGCCATTTTTTGTAAAGGAAGAAGATCTTATTATTACTTTAATGAATTTGATAAATGCATTTTCCTTTGTGGAAATAATTCTGTATTATCCAATTAGGTAATAAAATTCCCTTTAACAATAGAAATCCCATGGAATAGCATGGGCTTGGTTGCATTTACTTAATAATGAAATAGTAGCTCAATTTACTAATTAAGTAATCAGCATTCCTGGTGATATAAGAAATAAGGAAAAAATAATCAAATCATTTTAAAAATCATTAAAAACGATTAGGTTGGCAATAACATTCTCCAGAGTTGTATAATTGTCATTGACCATGTGATCAAAACAGATTTTGGGGAGCAAATGAGTCTCTGAGCTATTTCATTTAGAAATAAGTAACTAAAAAGCACAATTTAATTACGTTGATTTAATGTGAACCACTTGTGTAACTAGGGTGAAGTGACTGGACCTACATTCTCTGTGCCTTAGACAACTTCCTAAGAGCATGAGTTATAGATAAAGTTGGTGGCCTGCATCAGTAATTGGAGTTTCCAGGCAGATAGGGAAGCTAGGTGGCTCAGTGGATAAAGTGCCAGACCTGGAGTCAAAAAGACTCATCTTCCTCAGTTCAAATTGTGCATCCAACACTTATTAGCTATATGACCCTGGGTAACTCACAACCCTATTTTTTCTGTTTCCTTACCTCTAACATGATTTGGAGAAGGAAATGGCAAACCACTCCAGTTTCTTTGCCAAGAAAACAGCAAATGAAGTCACAAAGAGTCACACTCTACTGAAATGATTCTAAAACAACAGTTCCCTAATAAAAGGATAACCATAAATAAATAAAAATAAATAAAAAATAAACATAAATGTTTACTTTAGAAAAAGCTATGAGCTATAGGAACCATTTCTTTTTAACAAATTGATCATTATGATTGTAATGGCAACCACAGAAGTAGTTCACACCCTGTTTCAGCTATTGAATTAACACTTTGTTCCAGTCTTTTAAGAAACAGAACATGTGAACTCCACAATTTGTGAACCCTAGAATTTGTGAGCCCCTAGGGAGGAGCTAATGACTATATAAGGAGAGCCCCAGCGCTAGAGACAACAGGAATTGAGATGAAGACTCTTTTAGTGGGAGAGTCAAGGAGGAAAAAATTTCTAGTATCCAGGCACTCTGTTTGTCTGCTCTGTCTGTGTTGGTGTTTGTTTGTGGTGCTTTGTTCAGAAGCCCTGGGACCTTACTGGAAGCCCTAAAAGAGGATTTTCTGGCTGTATATACACAAAAGTCTTGAAGAAGGGTTTTGGAAGTCCTGGGACTTTACTGATGATTTGTGCTGGCCTCATGGACCTTGTTAGTGGGTCTGTGTTGATTTCTATGTTGATGATTTGTCTTGAGTTCTCAGACCTTGTTGGTAGGTCTGAATTGATTTCACAGATAGATAGTGAATTGATGATGGTGCCAGCAAGTTGTATAAATATTATTGTGACTCTGCTAAGCTTTGTTTTCCCAGAAAGAGGAACTGTGAAGGACTTGAAGTGGACTGGAAACTGAGAGCTTCAATATGGAATAGGAACTGGATGAAGAACTGGACAAGGAGCTGGACAAGGAACTGGGAGTTGCCTGCCTTTGAACCCAGGTGACAGTTGGAGCTGGGACCATCGAAGAGGAGCCATGGAAGCCGACAGCCAGCCTTGAATTAAGCTAAAAGAAGACTTTACTCATTGAGAAGATTATGATTTACTGTGACCTACAAGTGGTCTGTGTATTTTCCACTAACCCTTAAGAGGTTTCTGAGTAGTTACTGATGACTGAGTAGTGACTGATGATTGAATAGTTACCAATGACTGAATAATGACTGATTTGTAACTTAGTGCGGCCCATCAGTGGGGAACTTTGACTATTGTATTTTGTGACCCTTAAGGAAGCAAGCCTCTTTAAGGATGATTGAATGATTGAGTTACTAAATGATTGCACTTTGTTGAAAACTATTGTGACACTTTGGTGAAAACTATGTGGCCATTTTAGTGATAAGTCATTGTGAATGCTGTATTTTGATTTTCTTTGATAAGTTGTAACATTTCAAATGCTGTACCTTGATTATCTGTGGATGTTTTGCTCTGATATGTTATTGAATAAATGGAGTGTTCACTATACCATGTAATCAGAATATTAAAAACTGTTTTCAGTAGTATTCTTCTGGAAAGCTGCTTGTGCATGGCACTACAATGATCACATAAATTCATACTTAATTACTGACTCTTTTTAATAAAGGAACATATATTGACAGTATTCACATTAACTAAGCTCACCATCTGGACACTAATTTCTACCCCTTATCATCTTTGTCACAGAGACCTTAATTCATTGTTCAGTGCCTGCCTCCCAGCTACCTGGATGTCATTTTAGGCCCTTCTCTTTTGGTTAAGTATGTGATCACATCAAATTTCTGGAATGATGATTACTGATAAGGCCTATTCCACTCACATAGAGTTAAATTGCTGACATCACAATTTCCCTTAGTCTGAGGAAGAACTAAGATAAAAATATGATGTTCCTTTGTTGATTTAATACTTCATCCACTATGACAAGCTTCAGTAGACTTTGAAGTCTTTTTGTAATGGTGGAAATTATTCTGTCTGCAGAATATATAGCAATACTTTGCAAACAGTAAGCTGCCCCCCCCCAGTTGTTTAAATGAATGAACAAATAATTATGTCATTGGGAATCACAGTACTGATGTGTAGGATGAAGAGAAGAAACCATTGAAAATCATTGACTAATTTAAGAAGACAAAAGTTGGATCACTATAAGGGTACTGTTAAGGGCTATCAGATAGAAGCATCAGCTTTGTTCTGCTTGGCCCTATAGGACAAAGCCATAAGCAATTAATGGTAGGATATTAAAAGGGCTTATTTACACTTAATGTCTAGAAGAAGGGAAAAAAAAACTTACTAATGATTAGATCTATCCAAAAGTAAATTGGGCTTCCTTAGGAGGTAGAGGCTACCCCCTCCCCAGAGTTCTTCAAACACAGGCTTGCTGACCACTACTGCAACATATTCTAGAAAAGATCATTTTGTGGGGGTGGGTTATACAGGATGATATGTATCTTCCCTTTCTATTTTTGTCATTCTCATAGCTGCTTTGAATCAAAATTAGTAGGAACTGCCTGCCACTGCTAATACTGATGGTTTAAACCAATCATACCTTTTAGCTCAATATTTTTTTTCATGAAATAAATTCTGACCAGTTACAGTGAGGAAGAGGAGAGGGAGAACTGGGAAAGGAAAGAATGTAATAACAGTTTAGTTTGTAAAGCAGCCCATACCTATTTAGAAACAGGATCATGTGGCCTGGAAAAGAATAAAATCAGGAAGACAGGATGATATGGAGCCTGCCAAAGGGCTCCCTTGTTTCCAACTCCTCCTTTCTCCTATTCCTAGCCTCTGCTTGTTTTTACTTGCTTTCTTCTAGGTAGGGTTTGGGGGGGAAGGTTGTTTTTTGTTTTTGCTGTTGTTGCTATTTTTTTCTTTTGGGGGCAAGAAGAGGGTGGCTGAGGTCATTTAGATATTTGTGTTCTGTTAGTGAGGAGAACTCTACCACAATGGCAGAGAAAAAGAAGGTTTTAAAAAGTCAACTAAGTTCTCCTACAGCTAGGTGATGCAGTATATAGAGTACCAGAACTGGAGTCAGGAAAACCTGAATTCAAACTTGGCCTCAGACACTTACTAACTGTGTAACCCTGGGTAAATCACTCAACTGTGCTGGCCTCAGTTTGCTCATCTGTAAAATGAAGAAGGAAAGGCAAACCATTCTACTATCTTCACCAAGAAAGCCCCAAATAGGGTAATGAAGAATAGGACATGACTGAAATGACTGAAAAAAACAAACAAAAAAGTTTTCCAATGTCCTAGTGTGCTTATAATTGTAATGGGAATCTGAAGATCTTCCCTGTCCCCTGACCCCTTGATAGGCTTAAGTGAATCTGAGAACCTTCCCTGATTTGAAAATATACTCTGCCCCCTAATAGGCTGAATGTGGTCACATGAAGCCTGTGGCAGGAGGCTTGTTTTTCAGGAATCTCCACACCGTGTTACTTTGTGATTGGTCAGTGGGTCAAGAGGGTTGTGACATTCTCTGACCCATGAGAAAGTTATATATACCCTGATGTGAGGTTTTGCTTTGGGGCTCACTTTAGGAAGAGTCATGTGATTTGGCCAGGTGAAACTCTGGGAAGCCATTGAGCCCACTAGCTTTGAAAACCCAGATGTTGGTGCTTCCCTTTCTGGTAACTAACTAGGTATGGATGTAATGGTCAGATAGCTTAGAAGCCGTGCTTGCTGGTCTGTTTCTCTGTCTGTATTTTTATATCTGCTTGTAACTTCTGTCTGTATTCTCTGAAGTTCAGGGTGCTGACCTTTCCCCCTGAACTAGGTAAATGATATATGTTTGATTAAAGTAATATTGTTAACCCATTTTGAGTTGCTTTCCTTTAGAAAAGCAGATCTAAGAAACTGTGCTAGCAGCCATCCTGAGTATGCTAGGGTGCTTGCTGCTAAAATAATTAAAAAAAAAATAAAAGCAACAACGATCCCACAGTGAGGTGGATTAATTGTTACATGGCTTTTATTGTTTAATAGTTCCAATATTTTAACTAAAATTTAGGAAAAACATTCCAAATTAATTTTGGCTTTTTTTTTTAGAGGAAGAAGGTCTTTAATGAATCTGATAAATATACTTCTTTCCTTTGTGGAAAAAAGCCTGTCTTATCCAATTAGGTAATAAAGTTCCCTTTAACAATAGAAATACCAGGAATAACATGGGCTTGGTTGCATTTACTTAATAATGAAATAGCTCAATTTACTAATTAAGTAATCAGCATTACCGGTGAGATGAGAAATGAGGAAACAATCATCAAATCATTTTAACTTTATTTCTATTTTGACTTTTTCTTAGAAAATATAGCCCTTTAACCACTCCTTTTAGGTCAATGGCAGCTAATCAAGCCTTCTTTTCTCTGTGGGTACTCCACCTGTAATAGGAAAGTTGCTGAAAATAACATGTGGAAGGTACATGCACATGCATGCACATACACAGAGGGAGAGTGGGGGAGAGAGAGAGAGAGACAGAGAGAGAGAGAGAGAGAAAGAGAGAGAGGGAGAGAGAGACAGAGAGACAGAGAGAGACAGAGAGACAGAGAGAGAGACAGATTGACAGAGACAGACAGAGACCAAGACAGAGGTAGGCAGGTACAGAGAAGGAGAAAGAGGGAGAGACAGGGAAAGAGAGAGAGAGAGGGTGGGGGGGGGGGAGAGACAGGGAGAAGAGAGATGCCATTCTACCTCAGATGTAGCAAAAACAACCAAAAGAAGAGAATGCCAAAATCTTGAGTCCAGCTCTCAATTGAGATTCAATCTGGAAACTGTCAACAGGTTTAATTTTCTGATTTTAATTGCCGTTTCAGTGAATGGTTAGATAGATGGTTTCTAAGGTAACCAGGACATCATCCTTGGAAAGCCACATAGAATAATTCCTAGTATTTGCACTATATTAGGAAATGCATAGGAATTAGTGGTAACTATCTTCAGTAAGTGGGCACCTACCCTAAAAGAGAGATTTATTTAAATAATTTTAATTAAAATACATTAGTGAAAATTTATGTACCTTCCTATACATGCAATAAATGCAATAACCAGATATAATGTTTGCCAGATCACTCCCTCTTTAAGAATATTCTTATACTACTTATTTTCTATGACAGAAAAAAAATAGAGAGCCTCTGCTTTCAGGAGGCTTTATAGATTTTTTCTCCAGTAACGAGAAAGAGATGGGTCATCTATTCTTTTTTTTTAATACTATTTTTTTTACCCTTAACATGTAAACAATTTTAACATAATTCTTAAAGGTGGAGAAAATGTCTTTGCTCCACTTTCAGTTGTTAGGTTGACAGAAAGGTTTGCAAAGATAATATTTGTGCAATTTTATGCTTAAAAGCTCAAACTGGTCTCCTGGTTAAATGATGATTGGTTCCATCTGTTCAATTATTTCTCTTAAAGCTGGTAACAATAAAAAAGTGAAAGGTTAATTCAACTTTTCTATTTCTTAAGTTCACATTTTGATTTTGACACTCAGAAAACTTGTCATTTGACATCTTTTTTTTTTTTGGCAAACACAAGGAAATAAAGGTTAATTTATTTGTGGGAGGATGTTCAACATCATATCATCTTCCCTCACTGAATATTTTGTATAACTAAAACAAAAACAAAAAGTATTCACTGAACTATGGTTGTTTCAAATACAAGCTATCAGTTTTCTTATTACTGGTTAAAATTAGTAAGTCAGTCAACTACTATTTCCTAATTGTCTACTCAGCTTCAAGCTCTGAGCTGAGTGGACCATGAAATTGCCCATCAGGTCTTTTGGATGAATGGGGTATCATGCAGATCCCTATGTAGTTGATATGACTGGCTGGTGATAAACCAAGATGAGAGATAGTGGGAGGTTAGGATAGAGAGCTGATCTCAAGAAACCAGAAGATCTGAGTTCAAGTTCTTGCTATGCAGAGTCCTGGCTAAGTGGCCTCAGACAAGTTATTTAAATTTCCACAATCACAACCCACTCTAAGAAGGCAGTTGTAGAGCAGTTGGCTATAAACATTAGTAAAGGAAGTTTCCACACTGGTAATTCTTTATACCAATGAAATTTTAAAAAAAAGTTAGTAGTATGCATTCTTTGAAGTGTTTTTATTTCTTTTTTTTTTCATTTGGAAAGTTGGTCACATGGGTTGGTAATGTGTACTTATAGGCTAAGAGAGTTAGTACCTTGTGAACTAAAAGTACAAATTCAGCTCATTCTGGAATTCACTTGGTTTTAGACAATATATTCTTTATCTAGGTTTATGTATAAGAATTCTTTAAGGAGAAAAAAGTGACCTAAGAAGAAATTTGGCACAGATTCACTGAATCTCAGAGTTGAAAAATTATCTAGTTCAAACAACTCACAAACATATCACTTTTATATGCATCCCAGTGACAAAAGTCTTAAATTTTGTTACTAGGAATTCATTTATTTGGATATATTTTAAAGTTCCTATTTTACAATATGAAACATTTATTCAAATTTGTTGCTGCTGTTCATTTTAGTTGTGCCCAACTCTTTGTGATGTCATTTAAGGTTTTCTTGGCAAAGATCCTGGAATGGTTTGCCATTTCGTTCTACAGTTCATTTTATAGATGAAGACCTGAGGCAAATAAGGTTAAATGACTTACCCAGGATCACATAGCTAGTAAGTGTCTGAGAACATTTCTTACGACAATATTTTGGTCATCAGATGGATCCATACCAGAATGCTAGAGTTAGTGCTACACTGGGACCCATGAAATATTAAAGAACCAGATGAAGATCTCCAGAGCATTGTCTATATCCACAACAGAGGATTTCTGCAAAAAAACAAAAATAAGAATGCACAGGATGAAATGATACAAAAGCTACACAATCTATAAGGGAGGAGTTGGCTTTCACACTGAATAAATTATATAATGATCAAATCAGAGAAATAGCAGAGGCAGTAAAAACTCAAACCTATTGCCATAATCTCTGCAATACTTAATGATCACAATAAAATAGAATAAAATAATTTTTAAAATGCTTCATGTTCACTCAAACATGATAAAAAGGGAGGAAAATGTGGACTATGAAGTCAGAGTACTTGAATTTCCATCTTAACTTGGATGTTTATTAACTGTGTGACCCTAGACAAGTTACTTAAACTCACTGGGCCACAGTTGCCTCATTTGTAAAGGGACAGCATTGGACTATGTATCTCACAACATTTTTTTGCCTTTTGGAGGGGGAAGGTAGACAATTAGGGTTAAGTGACTTGCCCAAGGTCACATGGATAGTTTTGTGCTAAGTGTCTGAGGCTGGATTGGAACTCAGGTCCTCCTGACTCCTGGGCCAACATTCTATTCACTACACTACCTAGCCACCCCCACAACATTCTTTTTTTATGTTTTTTCCCTTTTGTTCTGATTCTTCTTTCACAACAATACAAATGTGGAAATTTGTTTAATAGGATCATACATGTGTGGCCTATATCAGATTGCATACCATCTTGGGGAGGGGGAAAATTTTTATAGTATTTTATTTTTTTCCAATTACATGTAACTATAGCTTTCAACTTTCATTTTTATTTTTTAATTTTTTTTAACAAATGCTTTATTAACTTCTGGTTTACATCATTCATTTCTGCCAGATTTTGAGTTACAATTTTTCCCTACTTTTCCCCTACCCACTACCCCAGAATAGCAGTCCCAAAAGATAACCCCTCATCCAATCTACTCTTTCCAATATCTTCTTCCATACTCCCTATTTATATTTCCTTCCCACCCATCCCACCCCCCAACTGCTCCATTCCCTATTGTGATCCTGTCCCTCTTCAAAAGTGGGTACTTCCAACCTCCCCTCCCCCCAGAATACCCTCCCCTCCACCATCCCCCCTCTCATACCCCTTCGCCATACTCTCCAGCAGGGTGAGATATCCTATTTAGAATGTATGTCATTCTCTCCCTGAGCCAAATTCAATGAGAAGAAGGTTTTGCCTTTTTGCCTTCCTATTCTTCCCTTCCCCTGCAACTACTTCCCCTTGCCTCTTCTACATGAGATAATTTACCCTACCCTGTCTCTCTCCATCTCCTCTTGACACTTTCCTCTCTCACCTCTTAACTTCACCCCTTAAGTATCATCCCTTCCCACCAAATTCAACCTGTGCCCTCTATCCATATACCTGTAAACCTATATACACACATTCACATATGTATTCATATGTCCATATAGCCTTCTTCAATTATTTTCATAATGAGAAAGGTTTCATCAGTCAGAGTTATTGTTTTTCCATATAGGAATGTATATAGTTCAAGTTTGATTAGTTCCTTTTGATTTCTTTTCCCTGATTACCTTCTCAGGCATGTCTTGCTTCTTGTGTCTGGATGTCAAATTTTCTATTCAACTCTGGTTTTTTCCTCAAGAATGCTTCAAAGTCCTCTATTCCACTGAATGACCATATTTTCCCCTGAAACAAGATACTCAGTTTTGCTGGGAGGTGACCCTTGGCTTCAATCCCAGCTCTTTTGCCCTCGGAAATAACATATTCCATGCCCTTCAATCCCTCAGTGTAGAAGCTGCCAGGTCCTGTGTTATTCTGATTGTTATATTCAATATTCCACAATATTGAAATTGTTTCTTCCTGGATTCTTGTAGTATTTTCTCCTTGATTGGGGAATTCTGGAACCTGACTATAATATTCCTAGGAGTTTTCTTTTTGGGATCTTTTTCAGGAGGTAATCTATGGATTCTTTCAACCTCTATTTCTCCCTCTGGGTCTAAAACATCAGGGCAATTTTCCTTGAGAATTTCTTGAAGGATGATTTGATCATGGCTTTCAGGTTTTCCAACAATTTTTAAATGATCTCTCCTGGATCTATTTTCCAGGTTAGTGGTTTTTCCGATGAGATATTTCACATTGCCTTCTATTCTTTCATTTGTTTGGATCGGTTTAATAGCATCTCGATTTCTCATAAAGTCACTAACTTCCATTTGCTCCAGTATAACTCTGAAGGAATGAATCTCCTCAGTGAGCTTTTGAGATTCTTTTTACATCTGCCAAATTCGGCTTTTTAAGGCATTCTTCTCCTCATTGCCCTTTTGGGCCTCCTTTGCCATTTGAGTTAGTCTATTTTTAAGGTGTTATTTTCCTCAGTAAGGCTGTTGACTCTCATTTCATACTTTTCCTGCATCCTTCTCATTTCTCTTCCCAATTTTTCCTCCACTTCTCTCATTTGGTTTTTAAAATCCTTCTTAAGGTCCTCTATGGCCTGTAACCCACTCATGTTTTCATTTGGGGCTTTTGGTGCAGGATTTCTGATCTCACAGTCCTTCCCCTGTTCCATGCTTCAATCCTCTTTGCCCCCAAAATAGGAGTCTAATGTTGCATTTTTCTGTTTATTTTGTTTCCTTTGCCTAGGCATGTTGCCACTTAATTACTTGACTTTTGAGCTTGTTGCCAGCAGGACAGGGGAGCTTCCATCCCAAATGTTGGGGTCTTCACAGCTTCCAGAGGTATTAGTTGGGTGGCCTCTGTGAAGCCTCCACATGCTCTGGCAAGCTGGATACTCACCCCAAACCTCCACCCCAGACTGCAATCCAAATCCAGGGGTGTTAAAGCAAGAGCAATTACCCCCCAAGAATGATTGCTGGATCCCCCTACAGTTTGCAGGCCAGTAGTTGAAGCTGTAACTGAAGCTGTAAAATGGTGTCTGCATTATGTCTTATCAGCCACTTCTCACTCCCAAGGGAAGAAGCCAATGTGTTCCCCAAATACTGGTCCCAAAATCCATAGGGCACTAACCTCTCATTTTGTCCTAGGCATATTTGTGTTGATAATTCTGGAATTGCCACAGCTGCTGGTTTTCTGGGGTCCTTCCAGCTGGCTGCTGGCCTGCCCGCTCTGGGGCTTGGCTCCCAGAGCACTGCACTGGCCACTCCCTGCAGGACTGCTGGCCTGTTCTCAGTGGGAGGTTAGTTTCTCTGTGTCATTCTGTGGGTGCTAGAGCTCCAGAAGTTGTTCAGAGTCCCCTTTTACATGATTTTGAAGTGGTGTGGGAGAGAGCACCTTGGAAGTGCAGTTTCTACTCTGCCATCTTGGCTCTGCCCCTCCACAACATTCTTAAGTATGGAAAGTCTTTTCTAGTTCAATGTCAATGATCCTATCACTAGAGGATTTCTAAAGTCCCTGTCAACTCTAAATCTATGATACTATGTGAAGCCCAGGGTATCTGACAAGATGAATTAATTTTAATGCATTTTTAAAAGGAATGTTTTAGTTATCCTGCAAATAAACTAGAATAGAGAGGGACATGAAGCATTTAGGGGAAAAAAAGCCAACCTCCAAAGAGACTACTGAAATGAAATAATACAAAAATTATTCCCTTTTCATATGCCTTTGATTAATGTTGCTAGAATCAGAACACAGCAATTGGAGAGTATTTGAAAGATTTGTGAGTTTATTCTCATGCTTGAAATATTGGAGTTGCTTATTAGACTTTGTCTGATCTAAAATGATTGCCATGCTTAAATATGACCCCAAAATGTTAGGTAGGTTCTAATTAACGTCTTGGGAAATAATAAAATCAATTGTTTATTTTCTGAAAACTTGATCTAAGTTATAATCCAAGTCCCTTTACAATGAAATCTGTTGTGACAGAAGCATTGACTCTACTTGAAACCATAGATTTGAAGCTGGAAGGAACTTTAATGGTCATCTAGTCTACCTTCCTCATTTTGCAGATGAGGAAACTGTGGTCCCATAAAAGATCAATTGGTCTACCCACAGTGACAATAGCAAGTGGTAGAGCCAGTGAAAACATTTGACCACACTGACCCTTCAGTGAGTCATAATCCCAAGAGGTCCTTTTCTTCTGAATCCTATTTTTTTTATCATAGAAATTACTGTTAATGTGATCACCAGAGGCCTGAAAGAAATCACTTTGTGCACAAGTACAACTTGCAATGAGATTGGAAATTAGAGTCAACAGCACTAACATATTTGTTAGGTTACTGATGCTCTGTCTCATCAGACACATTATCTCTCTGACAGTGGGAAGCATCAGAAAGCCTTGTAAATGTTTTGTGAACCAGTAAAAGATTTGGCCACGCTGAGGTTTTTATCAGTCTTTTTATGGTTTTCTGAATTTTCTTCAAGCCTTTTCAGTCTGTGGTTTCTGGAATTGAACACTGAACTTTCACAGGGCTGTCTTTATTATTTTCTTTTGAAATTATATACCTGTCCCATAAAAAGGTTCTGAAGAGTTCCACTAATGCTAGAATTCTGGGAAATAGAAGCACATTTTGACAATCTGTTTCAATTCATTATTCTTTTTAAGCTTGAGGCTGGCCCTAGGGTTTGGGTTTTCTTTTATCCAATAGTGACTTGCATGTTTTTAA
This sequence comes from Gymnobelideus leadbeateri, assembly GCA_011680675.1. NCBI lineage: Eukaryota > Metazoa > Chordata > Mammalia > Diprotodontia > Petauridae > Gymnobelideus > Gymnobelideus leadbeateri. The sequence continues at coordinate 984,693 of WOXC01006619.1, read as the reverse complement.
AATTCCTATCCATGTGATTTCATCTGTATATGGAACTCCTGGTGTGGAAACCCTCTCTACCAACGAATATTACCAGTTGTTCTGCAGTTTAGAGCTTTATTGCTTGGAGAGTTGCCTGGGTATACTGAAGGGTTAAATGACTTACCAAGGAAAATAAAATTCTAGCATCTATTAGAGACAGGACTTGAATCCGGGTCTTTCTCTCTCCACCTTGTCTCTCTCGCTCTATAGAGCATAATAGGTGCCTAATAACTTAATAAATATTAGTTAAACACATATTAAGAACTGTTCAACTGAATTTAGGTATAGTAGAATGAATGAACAGTGGATTTGGATTTGGTTGACATTGAAATAAAACCTGCCTTGGTTTTATACTATCTGTGTAACCTAGGGAAAGTTACTTATCCTTTCTAAGCCACAGTTTCTTCATCTGTAAAATGACAGGACTAGATTAGATTGTCCAGGAAAGGAATAATAACTATATCGTGTGGGCAAGTAATAATTATTTCTGCACTTTCCATTAAGGAATAACTTAAAAAAGGAGAATTCTCTCCATGGGCATTCTTTTTCCTGGCCCAAAAGGGATATATTCTTCCATCTGGTTGTGAAGAGAGAGAAAAAAAAGGTTCTGCTTTAAATTGAAGTGAAACCAGACAGGGGCATCTACAGTGATTTGTTCCTGGGTTTCCTAGAAAGTCCCTTAAACCTCAGAATCTATGAATTCTGAATCCTATGAGTTTTCTGATCCAAATTTTATCACAGTTTAAATGTAGTATTTCAGGATAGAGTTCTATTATGTTAAGACCTAAATCCACCTCCAAGTAAAACATTGTTGTGGTTATTAATCATGATTATTTTATTTTAGTTATATGTTCTCACCATTAAGCAGTTTTCTTAATAGCTAATTATGTGTTGTGGAATGTGCTAATAAACTAAAAGATTTAATTACTTCAGCCCTATGGGGCTATCAGTCAACCCTTCTGTAATACTTCATAGCAAGGGTGCCATCATAAAATGGAGTTGACTTAAACAGCTCCATGACTCCTGTCTTGTTATACTGTGACATTGCCATATGGGGCACATTAGGCTTCCTCTGCTTTTGATAATGTCGTTGTTGATTTACTGTTCTCCATTCTTCTCTGATCATTAATTTTATGTGCTTTCAACCTTAGAATTACCAACACATGACTTGCTGTGGCAGGATTCTCCTGTTAATGCAACTGTTTAAACTTATAAACAGACCACAGGCTCCTACTATCCTCATGGAAGCCTTAAAACATTAGAGAATCAAAACATCTATTTGTACTATTTATCATTTGGTGAGGTTTATGTATGACCCCAATCAACTTGAATACCCCCAGGAATTAGACAGGGGAGGTGGAGTGAAAAGGTTGGCACCAGGAAAATACTACTGATCTGGATATGATTTGGGTTAATTATATTATTCCATTTTAATTTTCATTCATTCCTCTGATTACTCCACAAGTTGTGATGAAAAAAAAAAAAGAATAGAACAGCCCACCAGAGACAGTAGCCAATATAGCTCTCTAAATGAGTGATACTGCAAGTACCATACAGTGGAAGAGGGAATAACATTCTATGGCTCCACGGGAAAAATTGGTGGAACTGGAGTCATCTGCACAGATATCATTTACATAGGGGTTGAGATTGGAATTATATTGCTGGCTATATCAAAAGATGATGTTATTTGATGATAAAGTGCAATATATGCATGGGGATTATCTGAAAACGATGATGTGAAGCCATCTGAGGACATGAAAAGCATGGCTCTCCACAGACACTCTCTGAAGTGTCTATTGCTAATTGCAATAATTGCATTATACATATTATAGTATATATTATTTCTTCCAGCAAAAAAAATGATTCTTGTCCCCTAAATTTTCCTAGAACCTTATTGAAAAGTAATGGGATTCAGCAGTTACTAGTTGTGTGATCATGGGAAAATCTCTTCTCTCTCCTTAAACTGATTCCTCTTGTACAAAATGGAGATGATGGTGATGGTGATGATGATGATAGTTACTGGGCTGTCATGAGGTTCAAATTAGGTAATGTATAGAGTATTTTGTAAACTACAAAGGACTATATAAACATCAGCTTTTTTATAATTTAATTTTAAAGATATTTTAAATGATTGAACAATATTACCATGTAATATAATAACAAGAAACATAAAGAAGATATAGTGGAAAAATCTAATGACTTAAAAATGCCTATTTTATGCATTGCCTTTTTTAAGTTAAATCAATTTGTACAAAACATTTTTTTCCATCACCAAAGGTCTATCTCTCTCTCCATATTGTTCTCTCTCTCCCTCCCAGAGGGCTATCCCTTAATTATTTAAGATACAAAGAGGAAGAGAGAAAAATCGATATCAATACATTGAAAAAACCTGACATAATTATAACAATATTCTACCTATGGATACTCCTGACCTCTATTTCTGCGAAGGAATAGGAGGATGTATCTTCTCATACATCTCTCTTACCAATCTTATTTTTCTTGATTTCACAGCATTTATTTGTTTTTCATTGTTCTTGCTATTTACATCTAAGTGGTCATTATTCATATTGTTTTCCTGACTCTTTTTTCTTTACTTTATATGTAAAACCATGTTGTTCTACATCCATCATGTCTGTTATTTTTATAGGGCAATAATATATTGTTACATTCATCTATCATTATTTGTTTATCGATTTCCATTCATGGACATTTACTTTGATTACAGTTATTTTTCTATCAAAAATGTTGCTAGAAATGTTTTGATCTATGTAAGATCCTTTATTTTTGCCAATGATCCTTAGCAATGGAGTCTCTAGGTCAAAGGGCATGGACATTTTAGCTGCTATATTTGCATAATTCCAAATTGCTTTTTCTTTTCAATCTTACTTTTTTTTATTAACTTCTGTTTTACATCATTCATTTCCACCAGATTTTGAGTTACAATCATTCCCCCCTCCCCGTTTTCCCCCTACCCACCCTCCCAGAATAGCAGTCCCACAAGCTATCGCTTCCTCCAATCTGCTCTCTCCCAAATCATCTCCCATACCCCCTTTGACTTTTCCATTAGAGGAAGGTGACTCTTTCTGTCCCAATACCTGCGCATCTTATCTCTCAATTACAAGCAAAAGAGTATTAATAATAGCATTTATATATATTTGAAACATTTAATCTTAAGACCTTGAATTTCAGATCCATTTCCTTCCTCCCTTGTCACCCATTCCCTCTGGGGAGATAAGTAATTCAGTATATGTTGTACATGTTTGGCTATGCAAAACATTATCATAGTAGATATATTGTACAAGGCTGCTTATAATTCTCTCCCACTCATCCCCCCCCCATCTGGTCCATTCCCTACTTCATCCTGTCCCTCTTCTATAGTGGGTACTTCCAACCTCCCCTCCCCAAAAGGATGCCCTCCCATCCATCATCCCTCCTCTCATCCCCATTCCCACTATTCTGATGCAGGTTGAGATATCCCATTTAGTATGTATGTCATTCTCTCCCTGAACCAAATTCAATGAGAATGTGGTTCTGCCTTTTTGCCTTCCTATTCTTCCCCTCCTTTGCAAGCACTTCCCCTTGCTTCTTCTACATGAGATAGTTTACCCTACCCTGTCTCTCCCCATCTCCTCTTGCCACTTCCCTCTCTTATCTCATACTTTCACCCCTTGAGTATCCTCCCTTCCCAACAAATTAAACCTATGCCCTCTATCCATATATAACTGTAACCATATACGCACGCATTCACATATGTATTCATATGACCATCCACCCTTCTTCCATTATTTTCATAGTAAGGAAGATTTCATCAGTCATAGTTATTGTTTTTCCATATAGGAATGTAAATAGTTCAACTTTGATAAGTTCCTTTTAATTTCTTTTCCCTGATTACCTTCTCAGGCATCTCTTGCTTCTTGTATCTGGATGTCAAATTTTCTATTCAATTCTGGTTTTTTCTTCAAGAATGCTTGAAAGTCCTCAATTCCACCAAATGACCATATTTTTCCCCTGGAAAAAAATACTCAGTTTTGCTGGGTAGGTGACCCTTGGGTTCATTCCCAGCTCTTTTGCCCTCTGGAATATCATATTCCATGCCCTTCGATCCCTCAGTGTAGAAGCTGCCAGGTCCTGGGCTATTCTGATTGTGTTTCCACAATATTGAAATTCTTTCTTCCTGGCTGCTTGTAGTATTTTCTCCTTGATCTGGGGATTCTGGAACCTGGCTATAATATTCCTGGGAGTTTTCTTTTTGGGATCTTTTTCAGGAGGTGGTCTGTGGATTCTTTCAACCTCTATTTTGCCCTCTGGATCTAAAACATCAGGGCAATTTTCCTTGAGAATTTCTTGAAGGGTGATTTCTAGGTTCTTTCTTTGATCATGGCTTTCAGGTAGTCCAATAATTTTTAAAATGTCTCTCCTGGATCTATTTTCCAGGTCAGTGGTTTTTCCCATGAGATATTTCACATTGCCTTCTACTCTTCCATTTGTTTGGATCTGCTTAACAGCATCTTGATTTCTCATAAAGTCATTAGCTTCCATTTGCTCCAGTCTAACTCTGAAGGAATGAATCTCCTCAGTGAACTTTTGAGATTCTTTTTCCATCTGGCAAATTCGACTTTTTAAGGCATTCTTCTCCTCATTGCCCTTTTGGGCCTCCTTTGCCATCTGAGTCAGTCTATTTTTTTAAGGTGTTGTTTTCCTCAGTCAGGCTGTTGACCCTCATTTCATACTTTTCCTGCATCCTTCTCATTTCTCTTCCCAATCTTTCCTCCACTTCTCTTATTTGATTTTTAAAGTCCTTCTTAAGGTCCTCTATGGCCCTGCAACCCGCTCATGTTTTCCCCTTGGGGTTTTGAAGCAGGACTTCTGACCTCACAATCCTCTTCCCCTATGCTTCGACCCTCTTTGCCCCCAAAGTTGGAGTCTAGGGTTGCATTCTTCTCTTTAATTTGTTTCCTTTTTCTTGGCATGTTGCCACTTAATTACTTGACTTTTGGGCTTGTTGCCACACTATGGCTTTAAGGCCAGATAGAGGAATTTTCGTCCTGAACATGTGGGGGGCAACTTCTGTTTCTGGCAAGCTGGAAACCCACCCACGACCTCCCCCCCAGATCACAATCCAGATCCAGGGAGATTAAAGCAAGAGCGATTACCCCCCAAGACTGATTGCTGGATCTCCCTACAGTTTGCAGCCCAGGAGATGGAGCTGCCTCTAAAAACTACAAAATGGCATGTCTCCTCAGAGGCTTCTAGCCCCCAGGGGAGGAAGCCAACTCATTCCCCAAATACTGGTCCCAAAGTCCATAGGACACTAACCTCTCACTTTGTCCTAGGCATGTCTATGTTGATAATTCTGGAATCGCCACAGCTTCTGGTGTTCTGGGGTTCCTCCGGCCAGCTGCTGGCCCTGCCGCCCTGGGGCTAAAACTGTGACTCAGGCGCTCCTTTTGCTCGGCTCCCAGTTCAGCTCCCCGTGCTCTGCGCCTGCCGGCTCCCAGATTGCTGCTCTCGTCCTTCCTGCAGGGCTGCTGGGCTGTCCTCAGAGGGAGGTTAGCTTCTCTGTGTTGTTCTGTGGGTGCTGGGGCTCCAGAAGTTGTTCAGAGTCCCCTTTTACATAGTTTGGGGGGAATCTGTGGGCAGAGTGGCTTGGATGAGCTGTTTCTACTCCGCCATCTTGGCTCCACCCCCCCAAATTGCTTTTTAGCATGTTTGGAAAATGCATAGCTCCACTAATAATACATTATTGTACCCATCTGTCCCCATTCCCTCAAACATTGAGCACTTTTGTCCATTGTCACCATTTCCAATTTTCTCATTATGGGGTAAAACCTCACTTTTTTTTATTTGAAGTTTCCCATTAATGATTGGGACCATTCTTTCACAAGACTATTAATAATTTGAGATTCTTCAAGGACCTTCAAATCCTTTGATCTAGAGCAGAATGATTTTTATTGTATATATTTCTTTTCTTTTTTTATATATCTTGAATAGCACACCCCTATCAGAGATACTTGGTATGAAGATTCCTCCCCTCCCCCAGTACCACTTCCCTTTTTATCATAGGTGTGTTCATTTTATTTGTGAATAATTTTTTTCAATTTCATGCAGTTATCTATTTTATCCTATTTAAGTGCCTCTGTTTCATTAAAAATTCATTTCGCAACCCCACCCTCATCATTACCAATTATTTCTCTTTAATGCACTCATCATACACTCATCATATTCTAACCAGAGTTGTGATGGGCATAAATTTTATGCCTGATAAAAATGGGCTGGAGAAACTGGGCACATTTATTCTGAAGGCAAGAAGACTTAAGAATGTCAGAATAGTTGTCTCATAAATTTTGAAAACTGTCCCTTGGAAGAGAGATTAGGTGTGTTTTGTTTGGCACCTGAATGGAAGTTACACAATGACAAATTTATATTTGATGTTAAGGGAAACTTCTTGGCAAGTAAATAGAATGGGTTACCTTTAGAAGTATGAGATTTCTTTCACTGCAGTTATTCAAATAAAGGCTGAAGAACCCTTGTTGGCAATATTGTAGGGTGTATTTGTGTTCAGTTATGAGTGAAACAGGGGTCACTTAGGTCTCTTCAAACTTTGCAGCTCTCTGAGTCTATTTTGTAATCCAGATATATACATAGGTTTCTTATCTATCTTCTTTACTAGATTTGAAACTCCATGATTCTAGGGATCATTTGTTATTGAGTTTTGTACCTTTTTAGTTCTCTAGCTCAAAAATTTTCATCCATGGGTTCTCTAATTCAGAAGCTTGTATATTTGATGGCATATACACAGATAGGTAAATGTTAATGAACAAATTAGGAGTTGCCCTACAGGCATCTATTCTTCACATATATCCAGGATGTATAATTTTATTATGTATAATACTATGCTAGTGCTAATGGAATTTTAAAAAATTAATTTTTTAGCTGTTATGTCTATGTGGTGTCATGAATAGAGTCCTGGACCTGGAGTCAAGAAGAAATGACCTTAAATCTAGCCTCAGACACTCACTAGCTAGGCAAGCCACATAAATACTCTCTGCCTCAACTTTTCCATCTGTATAATGAGAATAATAATATCATTTACCTCCTTATTTTGTGATTATAAAATGAGACAATATTAATGAAGCCCTTTGCAAACCTTAAAGCACCATATAAATGCTAGTAATTGTTGTTGTCATTCTGTTACATGATTCCCAATAGGGCTATGGTGACAATGCTAAAGAATCTATTTTGATATCTATGATAAGTCCAGGCTCCTAGTTCAGGTGGTATTCACAGCTAGACAATACTTTCTGGTGCCAACCTAAACTCATACTCCCACTGTCAACCTCCTGAAGGATATGCTGAACTTCCTGATTTGCTTTTCTATTTCTTAGTCAATTAATGGAAATTTGCTATTTAAGTAACAGGATTCAGGGCCAACTTTTAGCTCTTTGTTCCTAATGAAGAACAGAATCTATATGTAAGATTTTCTGGGACAAGTTAACCAATAAGTTTAATTCCTTTCAGATTTATTGTAAGCTTATAGTAGTGCACTAACTTTCCAAGTGATTTCTGGATGGCTAAATTGCATCTGGTCTACTTTGGTGTATAAGTCAAGAGCACAGTCATTTGCATCCAGAAACTCTCTGATTCAAGACTTTGGAAGTTGCTTGCTACTTTTTCAGTTGAAATGGTTTACCAGATATAGAAAGTTTTTCTGACATCAGCTGAAAAGATCCCTTTTTATATCCACAAGCATTTTTATGTATTATATTATGAAACAATATGAAACTATAATAGTGTAAATAAAGCCTAATCAAAAGTAAACCAAATTAAATTGCCAGTGGGTGTTGATTGAATGACACAGTGATAAACCCTGGATGGGGGGAGGGGAGTGTTGTATATAGAACAATATGGAGAGATCTTTGTCCTCAAAGTGTTGGCAACCTACTTTGGCAGAAAAAAAGACTGGCAGACATGAAACAATACAAGTGATACAAAAAGTAAGTCAATAAATGCTAACCCAAATGGCTTTAACCCCATATATTACAGAAATTAAGAAGGTTCTTGGGAGCAATGAACATGGGAACCAAAAGTCCCTTTGTACTCTCCTCTGATCAGACCACATTTGGAGTACTGTATTAGGTATGGGTGTTGTGTTTGAAGCAGGATAGTGGCAACCTGGAAAATTGCAATAGAAAACCAATCAGTACCATTGATACAATTTGAAATAGTGGTTGGTTGAACATTAGTGATATAAAGGTTGGAAAGGCAGACATTTCATGGGAGAGAGCATGATAGCTGTCTTTGAAATGTATGAAGAGCCATCACGAAGAAATAAGAGAAAAAAGAACTAAGAGCAATGGGTAGCAGTTAAAGAAAAGCAAATCTAGGCTATTTAGGGGTGAAATTCCTCTTCCACTAAAGTTCTATTCTGATATTTCATTATGGTGTGGATATGACCATAGGTTCTTTAAAGCTATGCCAGTTGAGCATAAGCTCCAACTGGTAGGTTCTTTTGTTATTGTTGTTGAGTGGTTTCTGTCATGTCTTGACTGTTTGTGATGCCATTTGAGGTTTTCTTGGCAAAGATACTGGAGCAGTTTGATATTTCCTTCTCCAGCTCATTTTACAGATGAGGAACTGAGACAAAAAGGGTTAAGTGACTTGCCCAGGGCCACACCACTATTAAGTGTCTGAGACCAGATTTGAACTCATGAAGATGAGTCTTCCTGACTTTAGACATGCCACTCTATCCACTGCACCACCTAGTTGCTTGGGAGGTTCCATCAAGTTGGAAAGGCTTTGAGTAGAGGTACAGTGATGAGTTGTACCTATGCTTCAATGACTAATATTGCTTAATTTGAAAGTTCATCTACATGTTTGTTATTGGGGGAATGGTTATTACTATTATTATTTGGCACAGTGATTCTTAAACATCATATACTGAAAAGTTGTGTCAATGGATAATACCTGTGTTGATTAAATGAAACAGTTTACATATTAACATAAGGAGAATTGCCTAAGAATTAAGATTATCTTGAAGTGGATTAAGTTACCTCAGGAAATAATGGATTCTCCCTCACTGAAGGATATTATCTGGTGGGTAGATGAAGACTTTTTAGGAATGATATCAAAGAAATTCCTGTTTAAATAGAAGATAGATTAAACGGTCCCTAAAGTACTCACATTGAGTATTCACACTGAGATTCAGTGGGGAATACAGTAGGGAGTGGACTAATCAAGGAAGGCTTCATGGAAAAGGTAGACTTTGGAGGACTGACAGGATTTGGATAGGAGGAAAGAAAAAGGAAAAGTATTCTAGGTAAAGGTAATAATATGACCAAGTGATAATCAGCATGATATGTTTGTGAGATAGTACATAGACCAGCCTGATGACAAAGGAGGAGGTTGTAATAGTCATGAAATTTGAAGATCCTTTTGCATTGCTAAGCTAAGAAGTACTTAGCACCTAGTTTCAAATTAAGCCTCTGTTAAAGAAACAGAAGTTATGGACTCTGGTTGTTGATGTAACAGGAAGGGGCTGAACAGGAAGGAGCAATATTGTATATAAAGAAAAAAACCTAGCTGGGAAATCAGAACTTCTTGGGATGAGCACCTGAAGGCTGGGCTGCTGCTGCTAGACTAGAACTTCCATGGAGAAAGTGATTTTGATTTTGAGAATGGGCCAAAGTGATTTTGATTTTGAGAAAAAAGCTGCTGAATATTTTTGAGGGCCAACTGGACCTGCCAAAGACTGAGGAAGCATGACTATGGTGCCTGTATTTTGTACAAATATCATTGTGGCTTTGTTAATATTTATGAATATTATTGTGGCCTCATTAAGCCTTGTCTTCCTAGGAACAGAAACTATGATGGACTTGAGGTAGAATAGCTTCAATATGGAGTGGGTACTGCACAGAGAACTAGACAAGGAGCTGGGAGCTGTCTGCCTTTGAACTCAGGTGGAAGTTGGTTAGATACAGGCAAGATCTGGGACAATGGAAGGGAAACCATGAAAGCTGAAAGCCTGCCCCTAGTCAAGATGAAAAGACCCCTCCAGATTGCTCTCTGGAGCAATCTGGAATTATGCCCAAAGAACTATAAATAATCTCATACCCTATGACCCAGCAATACCACTTCTAGGGTTATATCCCAAAGAGATCATAGAAAGGGGAAAAAGACCCAAATGTACCAAAATATTTCTAGAAGCTCTTTTTGTGGTTGCAAAGAATTGGAAACTGAAGGGGTGTCCATCAATTGGGGAATGGCTAAACAAGTTGTGGTATATGAATGTAATGGAATAGTATTGTGCTATAAGAAACGAGGAGGTGACGGATTTCATATTTACCTGGAGAGATTTATACAGACTTATGTTGAGGGAGAAGAGTAGAATCAAAAGAAATTTGTATACAATCACAGACACTTCATATGTCTGATGGCCATCTATGACAGACTGGACTCTTCTCAGCAATGCAGTGATATAAGTCAATCCCGAAAGTCTCATGAAAGAGAGAAATGCAACATCCAGAGATATAACTAGAAAGAACTGAGCTTGAATCCTGATGGAAGCAAACTAATTGATCTTTTTTCTTTTCATTGTTTATTTTATTTCTTCTTTACCATCTTTCATCCCACCTAGTACAATATGCCTTTGTAATTGGACTAATGTCTAATATGAATGTATTTGCAGATCCTATACTGGACTAAATACTGTCATGGGGGGAGAAGGGAGGGAAATAAAGGAAATTTGGAAATCAAGGAACTATGGAATTGAATCTTGTTAACTGAAACTAAACTAATAAATTAATTTTAAATAATAAAAATGAAATTAAAAAAAAAAGAAAACCCCTCCATGGATACTGAGTAGTGACTGATGACTGAATAGTGACTGGTGGAATTGTAATTTATTTGTGACTGTACTTTGTGATTGAATTAAGGACTCTGTAACTGACTAAATGAATGTTCTACCCAAGGGTGTGATGGAGTACTTTGACTACTGTACTTTGTGTCCCTTACATAGGCAAGTCTCCTTAAGGATGATTGAATGATTGAGTTACTAAATGTGATCACTTTGGTGAAAACTATGTGGCCATTTTAGTGAAAAGTTGTTGAGTTATGCCATGGTGAATGCTGTACCTTGATTTTCTGTGAATTGTTTGCTCTGATTTGTTATTGAATAAATAGAGTGTTTGCTATACTATGTAATCAGAATCTTGAAAGATGTTCACAGCAGCATTCCTCTGGAAAGCTGCTCATGCTTGGCTTTACAGAGGTATGTTGGGGAATGGTATCAAATGAGAATGTAATGTTAGAATTGGATTAAATTATAGAATAATATGAATTCCAGGAAAGTGTATTTAGACATAATAACCATCTTGGAAATATTCTAAGAAATAAAATCGAATACTTAAAATAATCCAAAGGATCAGTGATTTCATTGATGTGGATATTTCCTTCAAAAATGTCAAAGACATATTCATGTTGAACCATCACCCATTCTGTATGATTCTTTGTCATGTACTCCCACAACTCCACTGCTTAGGGTAAGGGAAGAGCGTTTCATTGTGTTTTCATATCTTAAGGCTTCTAATGGAGGATGCAGTCTTATATTGGTTACACATTTTTGAAACATGACCAGCTCAGATTATTGACCATATATTTTTATACCATTTTTTACTCTGGTTCTTCTTTGTGCATTATTGTTTGTTTTATGCTGTAGTCAGCTCAAATCCACCATTCACTTCTCCTTTGCCCTTGGAGCAATATTCAGTTTTAAGTCACTACAGCTGTTTGAGACACAGTCATACACCAACAATAAACTATAGATATCAAAAATATAGACATTTTGTATTAGAGAAAAAAATTGGGGTCTTAAAATCATAAATAAGAGAAAAACCTAGTTCTCTGGTTACTAAAATCCAAGGACATATATAACAGTTATGGGAGAATACATAGGAAAACATAGACATATATTCTTCAATGTAGTAGGCAGCTAGGTAGTACAGTGGATAGAGTGCCAGACCTAGACTCAAGAAGATCGGAGTTTAAGTCTGGCCTCAGATACTTAATAACTTTCTGGTTATGGACAAGTTGCTAAACCTCTGTTTGCCTATTTCCTCATCTTTAAAATAGGAATAAAGATGTTTACCTCTCTAGATTGTTGTGAGGATCACATTGCATAACAATTATAAAGCACTTAGCACATTTTGTGGCACATAAAACACATACATGTTATTATTATTATTATTCAAAGACAGTTTTCATCATTGTGGAGCAGATACAGCAGAGTCCAATTTAAAGAAGAAATTTCTACAGATGACATTCTCTGAATGCTCCTGTTCATAAATTACACTATAAAAGTTTCATTGGGTCCCACAATTATGTAGTGCCTCCTAAACAAATTATATAGATACTTAAAAGAATTCAGTCTAACCATTCACACAGAAAAAATAGATTTAAACATCAGCTATTTAGATTATGGCATGAAGCTAGGTAGACAACATATAGAATTTATTCACTAGTATGTTCAAATGATCAATAAGCCAAGAGCTAAATTAGGAGAAAGAAGTACATTATCTTAGGGAAATTGCAAATTGTATTTAAGGGAAATGACAGAGTTATAAAAAGTATCACAAAATCTTAGAAGCAGAATAAAAGGGACTTATAAAAATCATCAACTGAGTAGAAACAGCACTTCCAAGGTGCCCCCCCCCACAACTTCCAAACAATGTAAAAGGTGGACACTGCACAACTTCTGGAGCTCCAGCACCCACAGAACAACAGAGAGAAGCTGACCTCCCACTGAGGACAGCCAAGCAGCCCTGCAGGGAGCGGCCAGCACAGCACAGTACTCTGGGAGCCAAGCCCAGGCCTGCATGAGCCATGGTTTTAGCCCAAGGCAGCCTGGCCAGTAGCTGGCTGGAGGGACCCCAGAACACCAGCAGCTGTGGAGATTCCAGAATTATCAGCACAGATATGCCTAGGACAAACTGAGAAGTTAGTGCCCTATGGACTTTGGGATCAGTATTTGGGGAACATGTCAGCTTCCTCCCCTGGGGGCGAAAAGCACCTGAGGAAATTTATTGTTGGACTACCTGAAAACCATCATCAAAGAAAGAACCTAGAAATCATCCTTCAAGAAATTCTCAAGGAAAATTGCCCTGATGTTTTAGACCCAGAGGGGGAAATAGAGGTTGAAAGAATCCACCAATTGCCTCCTGAAAAAGATTCCAAAAAGAAAACTCCTAAGAATATTATAGCCAGGTTCCAGAATTCCCAGATCAAGGAGAAAATACTACAAGCAGCCAGGGAGTAACAATTTCAATATTGTGGAAACACAATCAGAATAGCACAGGACCTGGCAGCTTCTACACTGAGGGACCAAAGGGCATGGAATATGATATTCCAGAGGGCAAAAGAGCTGGAATTGAAGCCAAGAATCACCTACCCAACAAAACTGAGTAGCTTGTTTCAGGAGAAAATATGGTCATTCAGTGGAATAGAGGACTTTCAAGCATTCTTGAGGAAAAAACCAGAGTTGAATAGAAAATTTGACATTCAGACACAACAAGCAACAGATGCTTGAGAAGGTGATCAGGGAAAAGAAATCAAAAGGAACTTATCAAAGTTGAACTATTTACATTCCTACATGGAAAAACAATACTGCGTCTGATGAAACCTTCCTCATTATGAAGATAATTGAAGAAGGGTATATGAGCATATGAATACATATGTGAATGTGTATATATATGTTTACAGCTATACATGGATAGAGGGTACAGGTTGAATTGGGTGGGAAGGGATCATACTTAAGGGGTGAAGTTAAGAGGTGGGAAAGGAAAGTGGCAAGAGGATATGGGGAGAGACAGGGGTAGGCAAACTATCTCACGTAGAAGAGGCAAGGGGAAGTAGTTGCAGGGTGGGGGGAAGAACAGGAAAGCAAAAAGGCAAAACCATATTCCCATTGAATTTGGCTCAGGGAGAGAATGACATACATATTAAATGGAATATCTCTCCCTTCAGGAGAGTAGGGGGAAAGGGGATGAGAGGGGGGATGATGGAGGGGAGGGCATTCTGGGAGGAGGGGAGGTTGGAAGTACCCACTTTCGAAGAGGGACAGGATCAAAGTAGGGAATGGACCAGGTGGGGGTGGGATGGGTGGGAGGGAAATATAAGCAGTCTTTTACAATATATCTACTATGGTAATGTTTTGCATAGGTATACATATACAACACATACTGAATTGCTCATCTTCCCAGAGGGAGTGGGTGACAAGGGAGGAAGGGAATGGATATGAAATTTGAAGTTTTAAAATTAAATGTTCCAAATGTATATAAATACTATTATTAATACTATTTTGCATATAATTGGGAGATAAGAGGTGCAGGCATTGGGGCAAAGAGATTCACCTTGCCCTAATGGCAAAATCGAAGGGGGTATGGGAGAAGATATGGAAGAGAGCAGATTGGATGAGGGGATATCTTGTGGGACTGCTATTCTGGGGTGGTGGGTAGGGAAAAAATGGAGAAAAATTGTAACTCAAAATCTGGTGGAAATGAATGATGTAAACCAGAAGTTAATAAAGCATTTGTTAAAATAAAAAAAAAATCATCAGCTTTCAATTATCTTATATGAAGTTATCAGACTCAACTGTTTTCCACATAGTAAAATTTTTCTGTCACTTAGTCTCAATTTTCCTGTAATTATAGGCAGGAGTATAGAGTGCCTTCTCCTAATTGGTTTGACCCATTGAAATGGCCCCCTATTTTTTCAAAGGCAAGTCCATTTGGTGAAGGGAATTGTTTCTGAAAAATCACAGTTGATACTGTACATCATACTGCAGGCTGTGTCACAAGGGGCAGGCTGTGGGGTCTTGGGAGCATGTCTATATTATAGCAATGGTTGTTCCTTGAGTAAGATGTTGACAAGTAGACAACATGAAGTACCAGAAAGCAATCCATAGGGCACCAAAGCAATTGGAATATTAAAATCCTATTTGATCAGGACCATAAAGGGACAATTCTTCTTAAATTACTGGCCCTCAAGGAAGCCTCCAATGCATATATGAATCTGATGGTGCAGCTAGGAAAAAACAATTTGTTTTACCTAGAGAAGGCAGTGATTAATTGCTGTTCTGATTTATTAAAGTAAGAAAGTCTTTTTTTTTCCATTTCAAGTACTTGCTAATAACAAAAAACAAATGGATTGGAAGCATACAAGGGAGCATATAGTGGATGAGACTTTAGAGATAATTCTCAACTTTATTTTTACATATAAGGATGCTGAAAATCATAGAGGTCAAGTGACCTGTCCAATGCTACATATATGTTAAGTGATATAACCTAGGCCAGAAACTAGGATTCCTCACATCCAGTCAGAAGTACTCAGAAGTGAAGTAATAGGCTAGAGAGTTGCTAACTGCTGTGACATATCTAATCTTATTTTACCCAAGAGCAGTCATTCATTATACTGGAGGCCAGGTACTATGAACTCACTGGCCATTAGTCAAAGTACCATTGGATGCATCAGAGACTCTATAGCCTAAACTGTCAAAAGATTGTGCTTTGAACTGAAAATATCTAATTGTAATTTGGTTTATCATTAATATGATTCCATGTGACAAACTCTGCATGGGATACAGTTCCAAAGATTTGCACGACACATTTTGAAAGGAATATCAGACTGGACCCATGGAAATTCCTGAGTTAAAATCCTGTACCTACCACTTACTAGCTATATGACTCTGCTCAAAACACAACCTCTCTGAATTTGTTTCATCATTTATGAAATTAAAATAATAATATATGTAGTAACTACCTTTCAGGGATGTGAAGCTTAAACGACAATATACTGCTAGACAAGATGTTCCATAAATTTGAGCTACTAAAGCTTAAAAGTGCACTAAGACTTTTAGGACACTATATAAATGTTAGATCACCATCATTAGTATCGTTATTTTAGTTCTTGTTGTCATTATTATTTTTATCCTAGCTGTCTAGAGGTTGTTAGTTTCAATGGTAGGTAGAGTTCTGGACCTGGAATCAGGAAGACCTGAGTTGAAATCTCGCCTGTGTGCCTGAGCTGTTCTTTTAATCTCTGTGCACCTCAGTTTCCTCATCTATAAAATGGGCACAATAACCTCCCAGGATTGCTATGGGAATAAGATGAGATAATTTCTATAAAGTATTTTGGACACTTTAAAGGCCTGTATAAATGCTCGCTATTCTGCCTTTATAGTTGATGGAATTCAGATAGCAATGGTCTGGAGGAAGCCACTATCCTATTTTTTCATTGTTAAATGTTTGGCAGGACCTTATGTAGGTGAACAAAATTGTTTTTGTTTTTATTTGCAGTTGAATAAAAGTATTGAGAAATAAGCTCATCTTTGGTAAACTCATTAGAAGCATCTGTGGGACAACTCTGACAGCAAGGTGATTGGTAATTATATGTACTTTATCTTCTTTCCATATGGTCTTGATTTCTTCTCCAAAGGCTTCATATTTTGAGTCCTTTACCATTCCACAGAGATTGAAGTTATGAATATTTGGCATGGTAACATTTATTGAAAGCATTGTTCTGATATTTTATGAGTTAATGTTATATCTGAGATAACTGTGGACAATCAATGTTGATGCTCCAATTCCTGTATAGTCTGTTTTTATTTTTCAACTATCACATATATTTTAGAGTTTGGATTTAGAATATGGTAGTTTGGGTCATCCATAAGCTAGGCAAGTCCAGCAATTTCAGGACCAAAGGTTCAAATGCAATAAGAGGCGGCACTTGTGGATCACAAAATACAATTAAAACCAATTTTACTAATTAAGCATCAAGAGAAAACATTTCAAATGCCATAGGATATATAATACTTTTCTGTCATGTGGTCACTAAGTCAGCAATTTATAAAGTAAACTGAAGGCATTTAAAGCACAGGTATAAATTCTGACACTATTCTCCTCACTTTACCCCTGACCCCCAGCCTCAAATTTCAAGCTGGATGGGCTAAAACTGGTCTGCAATATAGAAGCATCATTAACATGAATCCTAACATTCTTACTCTCTCAGTGGCTCCCCACAGTCAGCCTCCTTTTTCCAGTTGTGGCCAAGCTCCAAAAAACCCCTGTATACACACACACACACACACACACACACACACACACACACACACACACACATTAGTATTCCCTTCAACTATTCTCATACTGAGAAAAGTTTCATCAGTTACAGTAATTGTTTTTCCCTGTAGGAATGTAAACAGTTCAACTTTGATAAGTTCATAGTGATTTATTTTCCCTGTTTACCTTCTTAAGCATCTCTTGCTTCTTGTATCTGAATGTCAAATTTTCTATTCAACTCTGGTTTTTACATGAAGAATGCCTGAAAGTCCTCTAGTCCACTGAATGACCATATTTTCCCTGAAATATGATATTCAGTTTTGCTGGGTAGGTGATTCTTGGTTTTAATCCCAGCTCCTTTGACCTCTGGAATATCATATTCCAAGCCCTTTGACCCCTCAGTGTTGAAGCTTCCAGATCCTGTGTTATCCTGATTGTTTTTCCACAATATTAAAATTGTTTCTTCCTGGTTGCTTGTAATATTTTCTCCTTGATTTGGGAATTCCACAACCTGGATATAATATTCCTAGGAGTTTTCTTTTGGGGATCTTTTTCAGAAGGTGATCTGTGGATTCTTCCAACCTCTATTTTGCCCTCTAGTTCTAAAACATCAGGGCAATTTTCCTTGAGAATTTCTTGAAGGATGATTTCTAGGTTCTTTTTTTGATCATGGCTTTGCAGTAGTCCAATAATTTTTAAATTATCTCTCCTGAATCTATTTTCCAGGCCAGTGGTTTTCCCAGTGAGTTATTTCACATTGCCTTCTATTTTTTCATTTGTTTGGATCTGTTTAATAGTATCTTGATTTCTCACAAAGTCACTAGCTTTCATATGCTCCAGTCTATTTCTGAAGGAATGATTCTCTTCACTGAGTTTCTGAGATTCTTTTTCCATCTGGCAAATTCAGCTTTTTAAGGCATTCTTCTCCTCATTGCCTTTTTGAACCTCTTTTGCCATCTGAGTCAGTCTATTTTTTAAGGCGTTATTTTCCTCAGTCAGGCTGTTGACTCCCATTTCATACTTTTCTTGCATCTTATTCATTTCTCTTCCCAATTTTTCCTGCACTTCTCATATTTGGTTTTCAAAATCTTTCTTAAGGTCCTCTATGACCTGTAACCAGCTCATATTTTTCTTGGAAACTTTTGGTGCAGGAGTTCTGACTTCATTGTCTTCTTCCTGTTTCATGCTTTGATACTTTTTGTCCCCAAAATAGGAGTGTAAATTTGGGTTGCTCTGCTTGCTTTGCTTCCCTCATTTCCTCATGTTACCACTAAATTACTTGACTTTTGGGTTGCCACAGTAGGACTCTCCTACCAGACAGAGGAGCTTCATCACAATCGATGGGTTTTCTCAGCTGCTGAAGGTATTAGTTGGTTGCCCTCTCTAAAGCCTCCACATGCTCTGGCAGGCTGGTCACACACCCCAGGCCCTCCACCCTAGACATCAATCCAGATCCAAGCAGGTTAAAAGAAGAGCAATTACCCCTCAGACTGGATGCTTGATCCCCCTACAATCTGCATGCCCGGAGCTGAAGCTGCCATCTTGCTGTGGCTGCACAGCCACTGTACCTCAGCTGCTTTTCACACCAGGGGCAAAGGCTGATCCACGCTCCCAAACTACTGAATCCCAAAGTCCACACTGCACTGACCTCTCACTTTGTCCTTAGCATCTATGTGTTGATAATTCTGGAAACTGCCACAGTTGCTGGTTATCCAAAGTCCCACCAGCCACTGGCTGATCAGGCCTGCCCTGAGGCTAAAACCTCTGCCTCAGACAAGGCTGGGATCAGCTCCTAGAGTACTTTGTTGCCTGCTTCCTGCCAGCCTGCCAGGCTGTCCTCAGCAGTACTTTAGCTTCTCTGAGTCATTTTGTGGGTTCTGTAGCTCCAAAGTTTCTTTAGAGTCACCTTTTACATGAATTGTATGAGGTGGAAGCCAGAGCTCCTCAGAAGTCCTGTTTCTACTCTGCCATCTTGACTCCACCACCCCCTCCCAGCAATACTTTTTACCTAGCACTTTCACATAATATTTTTCCTGCCTGTCACTCATATTTTTGTCATGCTGTATAAGAGATATCTGGATTAGTCTATGTGCTCTGTCAGGGCAGCGAACCAAGGAGGTTCCAAACTATCTATCTCCCCTGTTATGCTTAATAACAACCCTCAATCCTTTCCCTTCCCCAATCCCAGCTTATAACAGATATTTTTGTCCCTTCTAGAGATCTGTTCTTGCCTGGGATCATCTTTCTTTGCTTTGGGCAGGCACTTGAGGAACAAAGAGTAGATGGGAAAATTGTTTGAGCTGAAATTATATTCCTCCTGCTCCCTTTCTCAAATGCCATTATCTTGAGGAGTGTCATGATTTCCTTATTTTAAAACCTTTGTTTTGATGTAGAGGGCAGAACACAAAAAGAAAAAATTCTCCACCTCCCAAACTCCAGGTATCTTTTGAGATTCTTTGCCACAAAATGTCAGTCTTAATAACAGTACCCCCAGGAATTATTAGCTTTTATAAATTCCATGTTAGTGGAAGTCACCTGCCTGAAATACCAACTGGAAAGAAACAAACTAGGTTCTATTTAAAAGTATTTATAATGAACAGATTTGGGTAATCACTTCATTTTGAAAGAATGAGTGTTATCTCCTTTTCATCATTCCGTTATTTCTCCACACTTTTGAAATCCAAATAGCTAAGTTTCTGCTTGCTGAATAAATTACAACTTGTCTTCTTATTGAATTAAGATAGATAATTCTGCTGGTTGACTTTCATTTTTTTCTGAAAAATTAGTTAGATCTGGGAAAAACTTAAACATTTTCCCAAAAGTAGCTACAAATTTCTAATTTAGAATAATTCATTTTCTAATTTTGAATCCAGATTTCTAATTGAGAACATAGTTATAAATTTTAACATATTTTAACATAAATTTTAACATATATATTTTAACATATATTATTAGGTAAATGTTAATTATTATAGAACATTCTTTTTCTAAATTTAATTGAATTCAATAAGCATTGGTTAAACATTTATTATACACTAGAAATTGACAATACAAATTTAAAATAAGTAAAAATAACTCATGCTCTCAAGGAACTTAAATTCTACTGAAATATCATTAATGAAATGTAAATTAACTATTCTACCTTGGATTCATATAGCACTTCTTTCTAAAGAATTCAGATTATTCTCATGTATTGAAGGAATTTTCTCTGAAAATATTTCTAGAAAAAAATTTAAAATATTTCTAAAACATGGAAAAATAGAGATTATTCTAATGCTTGCATTTTATATAGAAGAAGCTGAGGAGAAAGTGTGATTTTTCACTTGATCAAGATCTTGACTGTGTTATTCACTAGTTGTGTAACCTTGAGCAAGCTACTAAGTCTCAATTTCCTTATCTGTAATATAGGTGGGAGGAGATTGGAACAGATGGTATTACAATGCTTTCCAGCTCTAAATCTATGACTCAGTGATTCTATAATCTTGCAGCATAAGTCAGTACTCGGGCTACTCATGTGCAAACTTGTAAACTCTCTATCAGAGTATACTTTCAGATCCATCTGAATTGAAGTACAAAATCACTGGTCTTCACCATCTCCCACCACCACACTTCACTTCATCTCCATCTAATTGTTTCCCATTGTGGAAAAAAAATCACCAATTTCCATCATATGACCTCTCATTTTCACTATTGTTGTAGACATGGGGTTAAGCCTCTTCTGAAATGAGTGTGTCAGAATTAAATAAAATCAAGATCTTTATCTCCTATCAAGGCATGTACATTTCACTTCTCTTGCCAAATGTACTACTGAAATTTCCAGACTTCACTATCATGCCTCAATTGCATTCTCATTCTAAGACCTTCCTCAGAGACCGGGGCCTCTTCACTCTGGAACAGCCTTCCACCATTCTTGGCCCCTTCTGTCCTTAGTGAGTTCCTGCAGCTCCATTTTAGAGAGGGTCTGTCATTCCCTTCCAGCTGTGTTTCTGACTTTCTGAACTTGAACACCATGCCTCCGTACAGATACCTTCATTCATGCAATTCTTTTGTTCTCTACCCCTACTTTTCAGCTCTCTTTTGTTCACTGTCTTCTCTCATAAGAATTTAAGTTTCTTGAAAGCAGAGACTGACTTTTTTGCAAGTAGCTTTATCCTCAGAACTTAGAACAGGGAGTGGCACACAGTAGGGACTTAATAAGTTTTTGTTGCCTGCCTGACTGCAATAGCAGAGAAAATTATCCACTGTAGACTCAGGTTGCATTCATGTACTGTTAGGTTGAAAGATAAACTCTGACAAATGAGAAATTGATGACTTGATATTAAAAGTCACTTTGCTGTTATATTGCCTCAAATCTTGTCATTTGCTTCATCTGAGGAACACAACTTCCTTTGGCATGTCAAATATGACATATGGGGAGAACAAAGACGTCAAAACTACAGAAGTATGGTGAGCTCTCTCCCCTCTGCCACAAATCTCGCTTATTATCTATACCTAGACTAATATGTATCTTTATATGTATTGGGCATGAACAATGAAGAAATTTTTTTTTGTTTATAAAAGGGGTTTTGTTTCTCTTTCATTCTCAATTGAATGTAATTAGGAGAGAAAGAACATATTTGCTGATTGAAAAAAATAATTTACAAAAGCAGATACTTTAGAAAAGTAGGAACATTAGTAAGTACTTAATAAATACTTATTGATGAACTTAATCAATGGATCTCTGATGTCATCAATATTAGAATTTTCCAGATGAGAAAGGCTACACTGAAGGAATATGTATCATACTTTTGAGTTTTGGCCATTCCTTTTCCCAGGATGATTATATGTGGAAAAGGCTTTGTCCCCCACTCCAACCACAACAACTGGATTTTTCCCTTTCTTACTGGACGAGGTGCACGTAAGGAGGCTCTAAGCAGCCATGAGGGCCCAGCCAAAATGGCATTATTCTGAAGCCCCATTTCCGCAATCATTGGCAAAGGTGAGTTGGCATATGGTTTAACCAGCCAGCCAGGAAGATCAGAAGGCAAAAGGCTTGCCAAGAAAAAGTCTGTGTCATTGCTCCTTGACCTGCATCTGGTCTTCTCCAGCCCATCGTGAGGTGCCCTACCATCCGATACCACACCAAAGTCCGTGCTGGTAGAGGATTCAGCTTGGAAGAGGTTCAGGTGACTGGTATCCATAAAAAACTGGCACAGACCATTGGCATCTCTGTGGACCCTCGTCACTGAAATAAATGTACAGAATCTCTCCAGGCAAATGTGCAATGACTGAAAGAACATTGTTCCACAGTGATCCTCTTCTCAAGGAAACCATTTGTACCCAAGAAGGGAGATAGCTCTGCTGAAGAACTCAAGTTGGCAACCCAGCTTACAGGACTAGTTATGCCCACCAAAGATGTCTACAAGAAAGAGAAAGCTCATGTCATTACTGACGATGAGAAGAATCTCAAGACATTTGCTAGTCTTCAAATGGCCCGAGCCAATGCCTATTTCTTTGGAATCCAGCTGAAACAAGCCAAGGAAGCTGCAGAGCAAGATGTGGAGAAGAAAAAGTAAACAGCCTCTGAGAACTTTGAATAAATAATACAAAAGTTAAAAAAAAAAAACTGGACTTTTCCTAGGCATAAGAATTTCTCATTATTATTCTAAAAAGGGGGCTCATCACTTGTAGTTTGGCCACCAGATGATGATTATTTCACCACAGAACCCAATGAGCCTCCTAAGTACTGAATATTAAGTTATCAATTATCACCCGATACCTTCATGAGGTGTTTAACTTCAGTAGAGTTCTGGTTAAATTAACCTCAACAAACATTGAAGTTTAATTAGAGATTTATAATAATGTCTCATATAACTCATATTAATTGGACAATTAATTGACAGTATCTCTTGCATACCAAGTAATATAGGGAATATTGCATTAGAAAATCTAGAAAACCTAGAAGTAATACAAAATCAGTACTTTATGTCACTATCTCACCATTAAACAAACTACTAAACTACCACATATACATGTTATACATATATATGTATGTATATATATATATATATATATATATATATATAAAACACAAATATGCTAAATCACTCAATCTTTGCATTTTCAAGGTAGTAAGAAAAATGTAGCCAAAATGATATTTGTGAAATTTTTTATATAAGAAAGAAAGGGAAATTCTTTAAAGGTCCCAAAAATAGTTTCCTGACAATAGAAGCAGGACATTTCCACACATTTCTAAGGAGACTAACTGAGTTATTTTGTCCAATGAATGATAAATCAAAAAATTATTTTTAAACTCACCTAATTAAAAGTCATTTAAACTATTAGTTCCTCCAATAAAGTTCTACTCTGCTGCACCATCAGTGATATCTAAGTGACCCTATCATCACAGTATAAGCAACAGCAGGTCAAATTAAGTAGAAGGGCTTTAACTATGGGCTCAGTGAAGGACTTAACCAATCCTTTGAGGATTAGCTTTACTTAATTTAGAACTCATTACCAGATGGTTGACTCCTATAAGGCACCCAAAATTTTTCTTGTATAGCTATTTACAAAACCTATATACTAAAATTTGCTGTCTACATCAGTAGCAGGAATGCCCAAAGTGGGAAAATAATGACTGCATAAAATATTAATGTAGTACTATCTCTGTCAAATTACTAAACATTGTTTCTCATTATCATAATATATTATGCCATTGTTTTCCAACATAATTAAAAATACTTTGTTCAATATGCTTCTGATTTCAAAAGCAGTCGGTTTCAATGGCTTCTGAACACTTCAAAGCACTGGTAACATATTCTCCAAGTTCCTCAGCTATGAAGTTGTTAAATATAAAAGGAACTGTCCTTAAGTCCAAATATAATACTCTTGGTGGGCTTTAGTTACCAAGATATTTTTTTACACATCTCAATATTAAAACAATAAACAAAACAAAAACCAAAACAAATAAAAAAGCAGACTAAAACCCTACAATAAACAAACAGAAGAACTACAAAAATTAAACTAATAAATAAAAGCTGAAGCTAAGGGAGTTATTTAAGTATGCAAAAGCAATAAGTCATTTCTACTAAAACAAGTATACTTATGCAGTAAAGAGTTAGGTTGTTGTCCTTCTGTTTCAAAAGCGGTAAAATTTTATTCAGTCTATTCATCTAATAAGAATATCACTTGTATTTCAGTAATAATATCCTCTGCATGAGTTCCTTTTCAGTAGCTGTTTTCATTAAGATAAATTAGAAATAGTTACAAGAGAGGAAAAGGGTAAACTAGTTAAAATACTGGTTTATAAATGAAATCAGCTTGGGCATTCATTCAATCATTTTCAGACAATACTTTTAAATACTTTTATAATTTAAAAATACATTTCAGAGAAATGTTACAATATCTCTCTTTCTTCCACATTTTCCTCCAAATCTACATTCATGGTCGCTTCTGCCAGATGAGTCCAAAGCTTCCAACTGTAATTAAATAATATTAAAATCTTAACAGTAATTTTCTATGAAAATCTTCACTCAATACATCAGAAACCACTATTCAGTTATTTCTTTTTGAAGTGAATAATTTTGGGGATCTTTATTTATTTGATTCTTTACCTTTAGTTTACAACATTCAGTTCCACAAT
The DNA here is from genome assembly GCA_011680675.1 of Gymnobelideus leadbeateri. NCBI lineage: Eukaryota > Metazoa > Chordata > Mammalia > Diprotodontia > Petauridae > Gymnobelideus > Gymnobelideus leadbeateri. The sequence continues at coordinate 959,943 of WOXC01006619.1, read as the reverse complement.
TCCTTGAGTTTCACATGAAAGTATTTGCATAATTTATACTTGATTGTTTGCTGCTGTGGGGTGGGGGGAGAGGAGGGAAAGGGAGAAAATTTAAAACTCAAGGAATTGTGTACAAATTTCTCCTGGTTCTGCTCTTCTCACTCAGCATCAGTTTGTATAAGCTTGTTTTAATGAAACATTTGTCTGGAAAGAAACCAATTACAAAATTAAGAAATCTTAAGAAACTGATGACCAAGTTCCAAAACATTTGTTTATTGTCTTATGAACAGAAAGTCATTATTACATGGTTTCTTATTTTCTAATAAAGAATAATCTTATATTGCCACAAAGTAAAAAAATATCCCAGAACATGTTTGTACAACATGGAACAATTGCATGTTGGATTGTAAATAACATGATTCATGTAAAGTCAACTGTTTGTATCAGTTGTCTCAATGCAGCTTGGTCAGATTAATGACTCAGAACACTTTTCAAAAGTGTTTTAACATTTTTGTTAACATATAACATTAACAATTTCCCTTTTTGTATAGGCAAAACCATCATTGTGATAAAAGGCAGTATGGTACAGTGGATAGAAATCTGGCATTGGAATGAAGAACACCTGCATACAAGTCATTTGGGCACCTACTAGTGCGTCACTGTAGACAATTTAATATCTCAGTGACCCAGGCAACTTTCATAAGAGCAGGATACAAACAAGTTACTTCTTTGCAAAGGTACTGGGAGTTTCCTCACTAGAAATTCCTGTATCAGTGATTTTCAAAGTGGAATGCATATGCCTGAGGGTACAGGCAAGACAATTCTGGCACAGAAACCAGAGGACTGAGTTTTGAATCCACTTAAACTCAAACACTAAATAATTCCATGACTTTGGAAAACTCACATAAGCTCTCTGGACCTCCACTTCCTCATCTGTGGAATGAGGGTCTTGAACTACATGACCTTCAAAGATCTCCCCTAGTTAACTATTAATGTTAACTATCAGTGCTATTATTGTATTAATATTATTATATATTGTAGCATTGTATTAATGTTATTGATTATATTGTTATATATTATAGTCTGAATTATTAATTATTGATGTATTATTAATATTAATTACAATGTGAATTATTTCTTCTTTCAAAATAAGAAAAGCAATGTACTTAACCATTGCTTGGGAGTTATTGTTCATACCACTAAATTGTTCCTTAAGCTAATTTTCATATGATCTCAACAATAACAATTATAACACATTAAATTAGAACGTTTTAGATTTATAAAGCTTTTTACATACATTATCTCATTTGATTTCATGAGTGATAACAAAGGAAAGATCATTGAATTTGAAGTCAAAGGACCTGTGTTCAAGTCCTGGCTCTGAACCTTACTGCCTAATTGACCTTGGGAAATTCATTCACTCCTTGGGCCTCAGTTTCCTTATTTGTAAAATGAGAGGGTTTGACTTGATAACTTGATGTCCCTTTCAATTCTAAATTCATGATTTTGTTATACTATGCATGTGTATCTATTCAAAGGTCAATGTTTTTCCTACTCATATTATACGTAGGTGTGCATGGCTAAGAACTGCAGAAAAGAGTCAATATTCACTTACTCTAATGTTTCAATCACCACACTTCTATACCAAAAAAAAAAAAAAAAACTGGAATAGGTCAAGGGAGAGAATAAAAAGCAGGGAAAAAATATTTTTAATGACATGTTTCTATTTTCAGACTTTATTAAGGAACCCTAGCAAGCACTCTGAAAATGTAATGTGAAGAGGCATGATACTAGAGAAGGAAGAGACAAATCCTGCTCTGCCCCCCCAATCATTGGATTAATGGGGGGATTAATATATTTTTTTTATTTTCATAATACCAAGTTCTCTATTGGGCCATGTTTTTTATCATGACATAAGAGAGAACTTTCACATACCTCTCCAAAATGAACTATTTACTATTTCATTAGTGGCAGGATCCAGATCCTTGATTTAATCAATTGCTAATATTCAAAAGATAAAAGGTATAATATTTTGATTGTCAACTAGGTGACACAGTAGAAAGACTACTCAGCATGGGGGGCAGGAAGTCAAGTTTAAAGCCTGACTCAGGCATTTACTAGTTATGGGGCCCTGGTCTAGTTACTCAACCTCTTTGTCTGCTTCAGTTCCCTCATCTGAAAAATAGGGTTGATAAGAAGACCTACCTCCCAAAGTTGTTGTAAGGATCTTCTCTGATAATATTTATAAAGCATGTTGCAAATTTTAAAGTGTTATGTAAATGACAGCTTTATTAATAGTAACACTATAATTGTCTATTATCACAATCCTTTTTATTACTGTTACTATTATTACCACATTGACTAGTGGTGAAAGAAAAAAATAATAATTGTGTACAACCTCAGGTAAATTATTTAGCCCTTCTGATCTTCTTTTAAAGTCTTTCTTTTAAAATGAAAGGATTCAACCTTAGAATGATGGTCGAAATGATGAGACAGAAAATTCCATCAAGATCATTCAGTCCAACTCCATTTCCTCATGGATAAGACAAAGGTCACCCAGTGTGACCAGGTCACTCAGCTAGGTAGTTCCAGCATGAGGACAAGAATGCAGGTCTGTGAATTCTGTGTTCATGACTTTTTTCTATTTTGGAAGCTTCCTTCAAGTTCAAAAAGTCTATATCCTCTTTCCAGTGATGTTTAATCATACTAACGTCTAAGTTATATAAGTCCTTTACTGGAAATGTTTCAATCCTACTGACTGGAAATCCCTGGCACTTTTAGATATACCCTGCCCCCATGATAGGAAAGTAGCCAGACAGTAAACACTATGTACAGGAACATACTGTTTATCAGCAGAGTAAAGACAGCAGCAAAAAAGGGTTGTACTGATAAGAACTCCTTACATCAACTAGCCTTACCTAAGCTTGAAAAGTAAGCTTGAGGGTAAGCAACCTGGTTCAATTTTTCTGTAGTTTTGATTATTGATTTAAGATAAATCCACAAAAAATCAGGGTTGATTAGAGTGAAGCTTTAATTCCTACAAACTGGCTGATTACCACAAACATACTTCACATTCTGAACTAAATGCCTCTCAGACATTGATTGGGGAGAGGAAGACCTAATCTAATTTTAATATGAGAGAGTAAAGGCAAAGAGTGTTGGAAAAGCTATCAAAATCATTTGAAGAGAGGGAAATCAGAAATGGGCAAAGATAATAATAGTGCTAAATCAATTGCAGACTGAGGACAATGAGGGTGAGAGTAGGATTAGGATGACCTTAGGATAATGCTGAGGAGTAAGATTAGGATGACCTTAGGATAATGCTGAGGAGTAATGAGTTTGGTTTTAAAATAGTCAAGATATCAAAGAGCAAGAAAAGGTGAAGAAATCAGTCGGTCTCACTTTTGAAAAAGTACACTACTCCAGTGAAATCACTGAATTTGTAGTCAGTGGACCAGGGTTCAAATGGTAACTTATTCAGTCATATTTTGACCTTAGAAATCAACCATTTAACAAGCAAGGAAGGAATGAAGGGAAAGAGAAAGAGGGGAAGGGAAGGGGATTAAAGGGGAAAGAAGGGAAGAGGAAGAGAATTAGTCCATGCTTTAAAGAAGCTTACATTACCATGTAATGTAAGACCTGTAAATGGCAAATGAGTTATCAACCAAGGTACCAATATGTGAGGCAACCATGCATAATGCGTGAGGGTAGAGAAGAGTCATAGCCATGGAAAGAAGTGACAGAGATCTCAAGGGGAAGCACCAGTCAGCAGAACACAAACTTCAAGAGTTCAGGCTTGGTCAATGCACAAGAAATGGATCCTAGAAGAGAAGCCACATCGAGGCATTCCCAAAACAAGTTAAGTAGCAAAAACAAACAAAAAACCCCAACAAAACAAACCAAAAAAAAAAAAACAAAGATAATCCTAACTTACAGGTAACAACAGAAAACTCAATCACATTTGATACACTTAATCATACACTATCAGATAACATCCTTTAATGTAGGTTTGAGAATGTTATTTCTCACTTCTGCTCTTTGTGGGAGTACTGAATATAGGATTCCACAGGGAATTTCTGATGAGATTCCCCTCTACCAATTAATCAATATTTATCAACTGACCTGCTGTGCAACTAAAAGATTTAGAAATTTCCTAGGACAGAAAAGGTAAGTGGTCACATAGTCAGTATATATGTCAAGGCTGGGACTTGCACCTTGATGCTCCTGATTTTGAGGCTAGTTCTATACTATACCACATTTCCTTTATATTTGTAGGGGGAAAGACTAATAAACATTAGGCTCAGCATTATATCTGTTTTCATCTCCAGTCAATAACAGGACGAATCATTTGTACTTTAGAGATGGAAGAGAATCTATTTTATTCATGTAGCAAAAATGTTTGACTATATGGAACTTTACAGATTTCTTGCCTTCTAAATGTTTTGTGTCACAACTGCATATTTAAAGGAATAACCCCACATCTTATACTTATTACTTAAATGATGTTAGGCAAGTCACTAAGCCCTTCCTGACCTAGGTTTCCTCATGACGAGGGAAGTGGAGGTCACCTCGGAGGTTCCTGCTATCTCCAGATCTATTATTCTGTGTTATGATTCTAGAATGAATCATTTTTTAGCTATAGCCTTTCTCATTGAGCTATTGCTTTGAAATTTGCTCATTTGGTGCTAATCAAAACCCCTGATATCCATTTCAGTAGCTTTTCCTCTCAGAACTGCTTATGATCTTGATGAAATGATAATCCATATTTCTCTTTTAACATGCTTTGAAGATCACAGAAATAACTATCTTTTTTTGACTTAGGAAAACCCACAAGAGGACTTTGGCGATCAGGAATACATTGGTACAAAGAATGTCTTTGAATAAAAGTCCAATATTTCAGAAGGGTCTTAGAATCACAGAATATTTTAGCTATGCATAACTTTAGGAACCATCTACTTCAACCT